>OZ021731.1:79216694-79454194 GCA_963978545.1 Linyphia triangularis
AGACGATATCATCAATTCCTCAATGTTTAAAACAGGATAAATTAAATGACCTCACCAGAGATCTGAACCTGTCAAAAGAAGCATCTGAATTACTGACTTCTAGGTTGAAAGAAAAAAAAAATTCCTTGGAACAAGGAACCAAAATTACCTTTTACCGTACAAGAAAAACCGATCTGCTAGTTTTCTTCTCTCAAGAAGTCTTCCTCTCTCACGAAATTAGAGGACTCCTGAAAAAAAAATCCGTCCCCCTGTATATTTTTCAGATGATTGGCGCCTATTTATTGAATGTTCAAAGCGAAGTTTGAAGTGTGTCCATCTACACAATTGGAACAAACGTAGTTCAATACTAATTTCTCACTCAACAAAAAGTAAAAGAAGAACATAACACCATAGCTTTGGTAATGGAGAAGATAAAATTTCATAAACATCAATGGGTGATTTGTGTGAACTTAAAAATGGTTAACTTTATCCTTGGACAACAAAGTGGCTACACAAATTATCCTTGTTTCTTGTGCCTGTGGAATAGCAGAGACAAAATACACCTTTGGGTTAAAAAGGAGTGGGCAAAGACAGAAAATATGGACGTTGGGGAAAAGAATGTCATAAACGATCCCTTAGTTGAGTGAGAGAAAATCATCTTTCCTTCACAACATATTAAGCTGGGCCTTAGGAAGCAGTTTGTAGAGGCAAATTATGCGTTGCAAATAAAAGGAGGGAAATGTATTGGTTGAATAATGAAACAAAAATATAGAAGAGATATTCGATGGCCTACAAATGAGACAGCTAGGATCATGTCTTCGTAAATTCAAGGAATTAGACTTAACGAAAAGCCTGGACTACTTTTGTTGCAGTTATAGGAACATTTTTGGGAAAACGCAAAGCTAAAAACTAGGTTGAACTGGTAAACAAGATGACGTGATCTTTAGTGTGATTTGGTAAAAGGCGTTGGACCGTAAGATGCTTGAGTACTAAATTAACAACATCAGATAAACCAAAGTTAAAATACTTCATAACTTTACATTTCAAACCAAAATAACCAGGCCGGCATAACCAATCTACTAGTTTATTCAATATACACTATAAACGCACAGATTAAATTCCTCAAATGACAGTAACACAAGTTTACTGTTATGCATCCAAGTATCAAAATTAAAATGAAATAAAAGGTAAAAATTCTCCAAATAGGTCAATATTCAATAAATACTAAAATATGCAATTAAATTCAGGCATTGTTATAGTTACTTAAATTGAAGCAGGCCGAGGATAGAGGAAGAAAGGTAATCAACTCACATGGAATTTCAGGGGTAAGCGATCGGCAGTTTGGCATCCTCTCTCTCTTAAGAACACTTCTCCACTCCAAAACCACAGTCTTCACTCCTACACACCGGAAAAACGTCTCCCTCTTTTTCTCGATCTCAACTTTCTCCAGACCTTTCTGACCTCCGTCACATCTTTTAATTGGTTGACTAACACAGCTTTACTTGGGGGGATGTGTAATAGTTGCTGTGGTTTAACCCCCCATGCCAAATCGTAGGAAATGTCAGATTGCATCATGACACAAGATGCTAACTTCAAATCCTTTGGGTGAAATATGAGTAAGGTAAAATTATTCACAGTCAGTTAAATCATTTCCCTGATAATTGGAGACACCAGGGAGAAATAAAATGAATGATTGCACCAGGATATTAAAAATGTTGAAGACTGCTACCAAGAAAGATGGGATACACGTATAATGGCAGATAACTGCTAGAGTTTAAAAAAAGACTGCTCTAAATACATTCAAGATTGTCACGGAAAAGAAACTTCTAAAGTGTTCAGGGACTATAATTAGTTAAATAGATGATTTTTTTTTCTATCTCTTTGTACATAATATTTGTATACCATAATAATAAAGTTACGTGTTTAGTTTTTTATTTAATGCATGGATTAAATTTAAATAGTGTAATGTATATCTCACTAAAATGTTATATCTTAGAAATTGGAGCTCCTAGGCAAAAGCTAATGCTATATTTGAATGCAGGGCATCAAATTCATATGAAATCCTCTCCAAATACCCCGGCATCAAAACCACTGTTGGCCTGTGTAATAACTAACTACATAATTTCCTCCCTTGTATTTTGCAGAATGTAGCTGTGGTGTAAATGGGACATGCAATTTTAACTCGAATAATGAGAAAGAATGTAATTGTACAGAAGGGAATGTTGTGAATAATGATGGAATATGCCAAGGTATATTATAATATTTTTATGTCGTTCATAAAACTGTGTCTTTGAATTAGAATGATTTAATATAATTTTTAAGTGCAACATAAAAATGTGCCACTTATTTTTATTTATGAAATATTATTTATTTAGTCGAACACTTGATTATGTATTAATTTGATTAACATATAAGTTAAATCAAATTCTATTATGTAGATCGTTTTTGTGAGACTTATTTGAGTGTTTTTTTTTATTTGTAACGAGGTCTCAGGACAGTAAATCTTTTGTATATCTCTCGCACAGGAAAATCGCGAGAGAACAACCGAATGATTATTAGGTCTAAAAGGATAAAGCTTTGGTAGTGAATATTTGCATTTACAAACTATTATTATAATTGGAAAAATTGTATCGAAATTTTTTGTATTTATTGTTACCCTTTTTTTCAAAAAGTAATTATCTGATTATAAGGCATAGTGTAATCTGCATTATTTTATTTTGTTTGGAAATAATATTTTAGAACGTAAAGTGTATTATTTAGGAGTTAAATAATCACTGAAACATATATTTATTTAATTGAATAAATACCTTGTGCTAAGAATTTTTATTTTATATGACATATTACTTAATATGGCACACCTATAAGAAAAGTGGCATATCTCAAAATTGATCATTTTTAAAATTAAAGGTGCACAAAATGACCTAGCACATTGATTCGAAGCTGGAAGAATGAGATATGTCAGTTCCAACTTAAATTCAAATTAAAAAACAATCTTGTGCTATTTATTCAGCTTTAAGTACATGTAGTGTGTACCTTTTGGAACACTTTAAGTGGGTCCGGTACCAGAAATAAATATTTTTGGGTCAAAAATTTATCTTATGTATGAGATGCTATTTATATGTCTTTGAGATAATGCTTTTTCTAAATGTTAAGATTACTTATTTTTAAAAAAGATAAAAAACCAAGAAAAATCCATAATAATTGATATTTTCGTATTTTTATATAAGTCAAGAATTTTTTTTTTTTTTTTGAAATTGAAAGCTTAATGTAATACATAATTATACATAAAGAAAATTTATCTTAATAGAATTTTTATGGGTGAACTAGAAAAATTTGTAAACAATCTCGAAGTTAAAATATGGAAATTTTTGATTTTTTTATGTTATCTTTTATGCTAAATTTTGAATCTATATTTTAAAAAATAATTTAAAAAATAAAATTCTGTGAAAAAAAAATGTTTAAAACTAAATAAATTAAATGCAAAAAAAGTTTGAATAGAAAATTAGTAATAGTTGTGGAGATATATTGTTTTGAATTTGGGAGGTGCTTCAAGGCGTTACGCCCGTTAGTGATGTTTGAATGAAAGGTAATTTCGTGGCGTTCTAATCACCGGAGGAATAAGATAAAAACATTATTCTCTTCAGGAATGTATGAACTATTTTAGAATAAAAAAAATTGTGATTTTGGACAAAATTTCGGTACTGGACCCCCTTAATTTGAAATGAAGAGTTGTGTCAATAAGATGTGTGATGAAAGTATAGTATGTATTTGCTAAGTAATAATACTTTATTTTTATTTTGAAAGGTAATATCAATATATGCTTCAATTTTAATGAAATATGTTTGTGAATTTTATAGAATGTGATTGCGGTGTTAACGGTATGTGTAGCTTTGATAGAGGTGGTATGAGGAATTGCAGTTGTGAAAAAGGTTATGCTGAAAACAACGCTGGAAAATGTCAAGGTTGGACAAAATTTGTGACAAATCAAATATAATTGATAGCATTTTAAGACTTATTGATTACTCAAAAAGTAATGAAATGAAATAATTAACTTAATTATATCCTTTTAAACATAAATATTCAAAGTAAATTAAGAAAGTTTTTTGACTGTTTCACTGTTGTATCAAAGTTCCATACGGAAGCTAAAAAGATAAATACAAGAAAATCAGAATATAAGACAACTGTTTTAATCTAAGTACAAATGCTCAAACTTAGCTCTATGTATACAATATTAATTAAAAAAACCCAAGAAATAACAGAGATTAACTAATAACAGAAATGAAAATATCGTATTTAATAACGTATGTATTCTTAGATAATTAGTTTCTTACTTATATTTAATGAAAATTGTAACTAAGAAAAGTTAATTTAACATCAGTATATTATTGGACAGTGGATTGCTTCGTAAAAAACAAGACGGTATTAATTTGAATTAATTGGATTTAGATTCTCTTATTTTCGAAAAATTTGGCCGTAAACCAAAATTAGTCGCTAAAATAACCATATCAAAATTGTGGTTTGTATTCCAAACAACACTTACACTAATATGTTGATTGATTCATAAAATAGTTCAAATGTCTTTTAATTTTTTTCTTAAAATATTTCAACTGAGACTCTTAACAGAAATCTATCCATTCCAATGCTACTTATATTAAGCAAAGGCGGTTTGTTTTACTTTAGACCTCTTTCAATATCAATTCTACTTTTCTATTCGCAAGCGAAATTTAAAAGGTTCCATAAAAGTTTTTAATGTAAGTTGGTTTGTAAAATTTTTACAACAATCCGAAATGCGTTTAAAAATTACCTTTTAAAATATGCCATCACATTTATTTATAAAATTATTAAAAATAAAAATAGTAGACTAGTATTACTATAGAATAAAAATAGAAAACGAAATTGTATAGTTAGTTTTCTTTGTAATACTGTTGTAACACAAAAAAAAATACATTTGAAATTTAATATATCACCAGGTTGTTGCATCTTCGAAATTATATAAAACCAAAAAGAAATGTCGATCCTTAGTGGTATTTTTAAAAAAATATATTTGATAACTATTTTAGAAGAAATTCATTCATTCTGTATGCTTGTCAAACACTGTTTTTCATAGAAAATTATATAACAGGCATAAGACAGGAATTAAATTCCATTAAACAAATTCGAAGGCAAAATATTTATTGGTTTCTTTTACTGTTACACTATAAAAGTTTTTATGGGCTAGCTTACAATTATTTTAAACAATTACTAATAAAAAGCCACAAATTATTGGGGCCTCAATTTTTTAATGAATTTTTATTACTGATCTTATGCCTGTTTTAAAATTTCATATATTTCAAAAATAATTCTCCGGTCGGAATTGTAGTTTAAAAAAATAAAGCATTAGATCTTTGGAGGAGGGGCAAATTGGCAATCCCTTTTAAACTAGAGGTGAGGAAAATCATAAAACTTTCAATTACACTATAATATTGGTCCTTGCGGTTCAAAAGTTTTAAACTTTTTTATTGCATTTCTACGGGAATTTCGAAGAGGCGTTTAGAATACCTTAAGAGGCCTTAGCACAGAGAATTTATTCAAAATCATTCGAGCCATATTTTAGCAATCGCTGAAAAACTTGATTTCTTCATGATTTTAACCAATTTCGACAAAAACCTTGAGGGTAGGTCCCATGGCCACCACTAATACGTATACCAAATTTAAACCTCGTAGGTCAATTTGTTCAGGAGTTATGCTGACCATGTACATACAGAAGTACAGACATACATTTTTCTTAGACCACTTTTTTGAAGTTAGGATGTGGCAGAATGTAGAGAAATGCACAAAAAAAAAAAAAAAAAAAAAAAAAAAAAAAAAAAACTTAATTTTCCTAAAAACATTTTCCTAAATTTTTTAATTTTGCAGAGTGCGATTGTGGCACTAATGGAAATTGTAGCTTTGATGGAAATGATAACAAGACATGCATTTGTGACAATGGATATAAATTGAATGGAAAAGGAATATGCGATGGTAATTCAAACACTACACATTGTTTTTATTATTATATTTATATTCTCATTTTCAAATATTAACTAAACTTTTCAATTTTAAACTAGATTTTAATTTCATTTGTAGATATAAGTTTAGCTTTCTTCATTTGTAATTTTTATTAAAAGTAAACTTAAACTGTAATGTTATTATATTAAAAATGTATTTTTTAAATAAATATTTTATTCAAATTCTTCCATATAAAAATTTAAAGAACAGGCTCCTACATTAAGTGTATCAAATTCAAATTACAAATAATTCAAAAATCATATTTTTATTTTTTACAGTTTTTTTTTTTTTGGTTGAAATTTTGATATTCATGTTATTAAACTTATCAGTTAATTACAAAATTACACGTCGATTTTATCTATACATCTGATTGACGTAAATCGAAAACTTCCATTGAAGTCAATGCCTAAAAAGGACTTTATTATGTAGAATCTCCTCTCCTTTCACAACCAGTCAAGTACTGTAACAAAATTTGTAATGGAAGCCATAAATAAGTATAGCATACTTATGCATGATTTCATTGGGGAAAAAAAACAACAAAAAAAAACCCACTATGTTAAATAGTATCTTTTAACTCAAAACCTCTCTTGAGAAACAAAGTAATAGTGTTAACAAGCCTTGCACTATTTATACTATGTTTTAAAATTTTTTATATATGATTGATTATTCCTAAAAACACATTTCATATTTTAATTAATATAAGTCAAAGTTAAAATGTCAATATAAGTTAAAGAAGAATTTCCAAAGGGATATTTTTAAATTTTTTTACAGGCTATTTTTAGTACTCTTTGGAATTTGATTTTAAATTCCAATTTACAATGATACGTGTATTAAAAATGAATAAGTGCTACATTATGAAATGTTTTGTTTTGATAAAATATATCATAGAAAATGAAAAAATATCATACTTAAATCTCAACTATTCATAGAATAATTATCAGAAGAGACATCTGGTCAAGGGTCTTGCATCTAACTAATAATTGATTTTTTAATATTTATAATTATTATATTTTAGTATTAATAACGATTAAATATTTTAATACTAATTATAATTGTATTATTTTAATATCAATAATAAACATTATATTTTCATACAATTAATAATTATAAAATTTAATTGCTGGTAATAATTCTAATATTTAAATTTTAATTTAATTCTAATATTTAAATTTTAATTTAATTCTAATATTTAAATTTTAGTTTAATTCAAATATTTAACTTTTAATTTAATTCTAACATTTAAATTTTAATTTAATTTTAATATTTAAATTTTAATTTAATTCTAATATATTCATATTTTTCAATGACATTTTGGATGGTAATCAACATTACTGCTTTTTAGCGACTTTCTAAAATCTTTTCGCAAATGTACTCATTTGGAAAAATTACATTAAACAAACAAATCACGCAGCATTTTCATCACTTTTATACAAAGATAATTCGTCGTTTTTTTATAAAATAAATATTAAAAATTAATTTACTATACATTAAAAGTTAAGTGATTCACTCCTCTTAAATAAAAATCAGAAATAGAGAGTTAGTCCTGGGTTTTCATACACATTGTTTACTGGGTTGAAGTCTTTATAATAATTCAAGTACAGTTTTGCAAACTAATGTTGTGTACTTTATGAGTGAAGCATTTGCGTAACTTTATATTTCATGAAACTGCCATATGATTAGCACGTGTGTTTCACTAAACAAACGTAATTCATATATGTTATTGTTATATTACATTAGAATGTTACTGTGGGGATAAAGGAACATGCAATTTCGACGACAAAGATAAAAAGACTTGCACATGTGACAAAGGTTACTCTTTGAATAGAAATGGCACTTGTCAAGGTAAGTTAAAGAGAGTCCAGAATTAAAAAAATTTATATCCTTAAAAAAGAAAAAAACAACTATATATTTAAATTATTACATATCTGAATGTTGATAATGACTAGAAACCTCTTTTAAGCTATATTCTCATAATTAAAATAAACTTTTACAACATATACACTTTTCACACTTTCCACAATAGAATTTTAGCAAAGGCTTTGTCATATGTTGTATGTCGAAATGTGAATGTGAAGAAGATTTTTAATTTTCAATCGGAACTTTTAAAAACAAGTAAATGAGAACTTTGTAATGCATCAGAAAAACATAATATCACCCTTTATATAAAGATATTTACAGCAGCAAATTTAGGACTTTTTATTGATCTACAAATTAAATTAAACGATATTTTTTTTGTTTGAAATTGTGTTCATTATCTACAGTGTAGTACACTATACTTATAATATAATGTCCGATTGTTTTGATGTGAGAAAATAAATCTTCTTTAGCTCTTATCATAACAGTTATGGGCAAAATGGAGATTGTGCAGGAAAATTATAAATTATCAAGTCTCTTTTCCACTTTTATTACAGAGCAGAACTTCTGATCTACATCTAACGGACTTTAATTTATTTGGCATTACTTTCAGTGAGACATGAAGCTAGAAAAAATAAATTGTGTTGTATAATAATACATCTAATTTGTTAATCAATGATAATACTGTAACAATTTTCTAATATAATTAATGATCTCTTAATTTTCGAAATATTCTAACTATGGTTTAATCCATTGATTTTTAAAGTATATACATAAAGAAATATCTTAGAATAACAGAAATATCCAGTTAGTTTGAAATAATCTGTTTAATCTTTCTCAAGTTTTAAATAATGTACAGAAATTATTCATTTACTAAGTTGAATTTCAATATAAAAACTGGTAGAAATGGTTCATGAATCTCTGGTAACTAAATTTTTCTATTTTATCGAAAATAAGCAAAGCATTTTTCTATATTTTAGTTAAAATTTTCTATAATTTCAAAAAAATATTCTAATAAATACATTTTTCGAAACTCAGTGAATACAAAAAAAAAAAAAAAAATAATAATAATAATAATTGGGATGCTGAGTATAAATATGAAATCAGTTTTCTCTATCAGCTCTACCTTTTTTAGATCAGTGCTTTTTTTAAATGCAGTTCTACACGAAATTGCAATTTGTAACTTCATTTTGGGTAGTTCTAAATCACATGTACAAGGATTGGCTATTATTTTTGACTTGTAAATATTACTAGAATCAATCGAAATAACAGTAGTTAGTTGACTTATCCTAATTTAGTCTTTGAAAGACGCACGGTCCCAACGTTTCACCAGCTGTCAAAGCTCTGTTAGGGCGTGTATTGAAACTCCGACCACCCTTCTGATACTAATGAAACTGATAGTGATTATAAGACGATATCATCAATTCCTCAATGTTTAAAACAGGATAAATTAAATGACCTCACCAGAGATCTGAACCTGTCAAAAGAAGCATCTGAATTACTGACTTCTAGGTTGAAAGAAAAAAAAAATTCCTTGGAACAAGGAACCAAAATTACCTTTTACCGTACAAGAAAAACCGATCTGCTAGTTTTCTTCTCTCAAGAAGTCTTCCTCTCTCACGAAATTAGAGGACTCCTGAAAAAAAAATCCGTCCCCCTGTATATTTTTCAGATGATTGGCGCCTATTTATTGAATGTTCAAAGCGAAGTTTGAAGTGTGTCCATCTACACAATTGGAACAAACGTAGTTCAATACTAATTTCTCACTCAACAAAAAGTAAAAGAAGAACATAACACCATAGCTTTGGTAATGGAGAAGATAAAATTTCATAAACATCAATGGGTGATTTGTGTGAACTTAAAAATGGTTAACTTTATCCTTGGACAACAAAGTGGCTACACAAATTATCCTTGTTTCTTGTGCCTGTGGAATAGCAGAGACAAAATACACCTTTGGGTTAAAAAGGAGTGGGCAAAGACAGAAAATATGGACGTTGGGGAAAAGAATGTCATAAACGATCCCTTAGTTGAGTGAGAGAAAATCATCTTTCCTTCACAACATATTAAGCTGGGCCTTAGGAAGCAGTTTGTAGAGGCAAATTATGCGTTGCAAATAAAAGGAGGGAAATGTATTGGTTGAATAATGAAACAAAAATATAGAAGAGATATTCGATGGCCTACAAATGAGACAGCTAGGATCATGTCTTCGTAAATTCAAGGAATTAGACTTAACGAAAAGCCTGGACTACTTTTGTTGCAGTTATAGGAACATTTTTGGGAAAACGCAAAGCTAAAAACTAGGTTGAACTGGTAAACAAGATGACGTGATCTTTAGTGTGATTTGGTAAAAGGCGTTGGACCGTAAGATGCTTGAGTACTAAATTAACAACATCAGATAAACCAAAGTTAAAATACTTCATAACTTTACATTTCAAACCAAAATAACCAGGCCGGCATAACCAATCTACTAGTTTATTCAATATACACTATAAACGCACAGATTAAATTCCTCAAATGACAGTAACACAAGTTTACTGTTATGCATCCAAGTATCAAAATTAAAATGAAATAAAAGGTAAAAATTCTCCAAATAGGTCAATATTCAATAAATACTAAAATATGCAATTAAATTCAGGCATTGTTATAGTTACTTAAATTGAAGCAGGCCGAGGATAGAGGAAGAAAGGTAATCAACTCACATGGAATTTCAGGGGTAAGCGATCGGCAGTTTGGCATCCTCTCTCTCTTAAGAACACTTCTCCACTCCAAAACCACAGTCTTCACTCCTACACACCGGAAAAACGTCTCCCTCTTTTTCTCGATCTCAACTTTCTCCAGACCTTTCTGACCTCCGTCACATCTTTTAATTGGTTGACTAACACAGCTTTACTTGGGGGGATGTGTAATAGTTGCTGTGGTTTAACCCCCCATGCCAAATCGTAGGAAATGTCAGATTGCATCATGACACAAGATGCTAACTTCAAATCCTTTGGGTGAAATATGAGTAAGGTAAAATTATTCACAGTCAGTTAAATCATTTCCCTGATAATTGGAGACACCAGGGAGAAATAAAATGAATGATTGCACCAGGATATTAAAAATGTTGAAGACTGCTACCAAGAAAGATGGGATACACGTATAATGGCAGATAACTGCTAGAGTTTAAAAAAAGACTGCTCTAAATACATTCAAGATTGTCACGGAAAAGAAACTTCTAAAGTGTTCAGGGACTATAATTAGTTAAATAGATGATTTTTTTTTCTATCTCTTTGTACATAATATTTGTATACCATAATAATAAAGTTACGTGTTTAGTTTTTTATTTAATGCATGGATTAAATTTAAATAGTGTAATGTATATCTCACTAAAATGTTATATCTTAGAAATTGGAGCTCCTAGGCAAAAGCTAATGCTATATTTGAATGCAGGGCATCAAATTCATATGAAATCCTCTCCAAATACCCCGGCATCAAAACCACTGTTGGCCTGTGTAATAACTAACTACATAATTTCCTCCCTTGTATTTTGCAGAATGTAGCTGTGGTGTAAATGGGACATGCAATTTTAACTCGAATAATGAGAAAGAATGTAATTGTACAGAAGGGAATGTTGTGAATAATGATGGAATATGCCAAGGTATATTATAATATTTTTATGTCGTTCATAAAACTGTGTCTTTGAATTAGAATGATTTAATATAATTTTTAAGTGCAACATAAAAATGTGCCACTTATTTTTATTTATGAAATATTATTTATTTAGTCGAACACTTGATTATGTATTAATTTGATTAACATATAAGTTAAATCAAATTCTATTATGTAGATCGTTTTTGTGAGACTTATTTGAGTGTTTTTTTTTATTTGTAACGAGGTCTCAGGACAGTAAATCTTTTGTATATCTCTCGCACAGGAAAATCGCGAGAGAACAACCGAATGATTATTAGGTCTAAAAGGATAAAGCTTTGGTAGTGAATATTTGCATTTACAAACTATTATTATAATTGGAAAAATTGTATCGAAATTTTTTGTATTTATTGTTACCCTTTTTTTCAAAAAGTAATTATCTGATTATAAGGCATAGTGTAATCTGCATTATTTTATTTTGTTTGGAAATAATATTTTAGAACGTAAAGTGTATTATTTAGGAGTTAAATAATCACTGAAACATATATTTATTTAATTGAATAAATACCTTGTGCTAAGAATTTTTATTTTATATGACATATTACTTAATATGGCACACCTATAAGAAAAGTGGCATATCTCAAAATTGATCATTTTTAAAATTAAAGGTGCACAAAATGACCTAGCACATTGATTCGAAGCTGGAAGAATGAGATATGTCAGTTCCAACTTAAATTCAAATTAAAAAACAATCTTGTGCTATTTATTCAGCTTTAAGTACATGTAGTGTGTACCTTTTGGAACACTTTAAGTGGGTCCGGTACCAGAAATAAATATTTTTGGGTCAAAAATTTATCTTATGTATGAGATGCTATTTATATGTCTTTGAGATAATGCTTTTTCTAAATGTTAAGATTACTTATTTTTAAAAAAGATAAAAAACCAAGAAAAATCCATAATAATTGATATTTTCGTATTTTTATATAAGTCAAGAATTTTTTTTTTTTTTTTGAAATTGAAAGCTTAATGTAATACATAATTATACATAAAGAAAATTTATCTTAATAGAATTTTTATGGGTGAACTAGAAAAATTTGTAAACAATCTCGAAGTTAAAATATGGAAATTTTTGATTTTTTTATGTTATCTTTTATGCTAAATTTTGAATCTATATTTTAAAAAATAATTTAAAAAATAAAATTCTGTGAAAAAAAAATGTTTAAAACTAAATAAATTAAATGCAAAAAAAGTTTGAATAGAAAATTAGTAATAGTTGTGGAGATATATTGTTTTGAATTTGGGAGGTGCTTCAAGGCGTTACGCCCGTTAGTGATGTTTGAATGAAAGGTAATTTCGTGGCGTTCTAATCACCGGAGGAATAAGATAAAAACATTATTCTCTTCAGGAATGTATGAACTATTTTAGAATAAAAAAAATTGTGATTTTGGACAAAATTTCGGTACTGGACCCCCTTAATTTGAAATGAAGAGTTGTGTCAATAAGATGTGTGATGAAAGTATAGTATGTATTTGCTAAGTAATAATACTTTATTTTTATTTTGAAAGGTAATATCAATATATGCTTCAATTTTAATGAAATATGTTTGTGAATTTTATAGAATGTGATTGCGGTGTTAACGGTATGTGTAGCTTTGATAGAGGTGGTATGAGGAATTGCAGTTGTGAAAAAGGTTATGCTGAAAACAACGCTGGAAAATGTCAAGGTTGGACAAAATTTGTGACAAATCAAATATAATTGATAGCATTTTAAGACTTATTGATTACTCAAAAAGTAATGAAATGAAATAATTAACTTAATTATATCCTTTTAAACATAAATATTCAAAGTAAATTAAGAAAGTTTTTTGACTGTTTCACTGTTGTATCAAAGTTCCATACGGAAGCTAAAAAGATAAATACAAGAAAATCAGAATATAAGACAACTGTTTTAATCTAAGTACAAATGCTCAAACTTAGCTCTATGTATACAATATTAATTAAAAAAACCCAAGAAATAACAGAGATTAACTAATAACAGAAATGAAAATATCGTATTTAATAACGTATGTATTCTTAGATAATTAGTTTCTTACTTATATTTAATGAAAATTGTAACTAAGAAAAGTTAATTTAACATCAGTATATTATTGGACAGTGGATTGCTTCGTAAAAAACAAGACGGTATTAATTTGAATTAATTGGATTTAGATTCTCTTATTTTCGAAAAATTTGGCCGTAAACCAAAATTAGTCGCTAAAATAACCATATCAAAATTGTGGTTTGTATTCCAAACAACACTTACACTAATATGTTGATTGATTCATAAAATAGTTCAAATGTCTTTTAATTTTTTTCTTAAAATATTTCAACTGAGACTCTTAACAGAAATCTATCCATTCCAATGCTACTTATATTAAGCAAAGGCGGTTTGTTTTACTTTAGACCTCTTTCAATATCAATTCTACTTTTCTATTCGCAAGCGAAATTTAAAAGGTTCCATAAAAGTTTTTAATGTAAGTTGGTTTGTAAAATTTTTACAACAATCCGAAATGCGTTTAAAAATTACCTTTTAAAATATGCCATCACATTTATTTATAAAATTATTAAAAATAAAAATAGTAGACTAGTATTACTATAGAATAAAAATAGAAAACGAAATTGTATAGTTAGTTTTCTTTGTAATACTGTTGTAACACAAAAAAAAATACATTTGAAATTTAATATATCACCAGGTTGTTGCATCTTCGAAATTATATAAAACCAAAAAGAAATGTCGATCCTTAGTGGTATTTTTAAAAAAATATATTTGATAACTATTTTAGAAGAAATTCATTCATTCTGTATGCTTGTCAAACACTGTTTTTCATAGAAAATTATATAACAGGCATAAGACAGGAATAAAATTCCATTAAACAAATTCGAAGGCAAAATATTTATTGGTTTCTTTTACTGTTACACTATAAAAGTTTTTATGGGCTAGCTTACAATTATTTTAAACAATTACTAATAAAAAGCCACAAATTATTGGGGCCTCAATTTTTTAATGAATTTTTATTACTGATCTTATGCCTGTTTTAAAATTTCATATATTTCAAAAATAATTCTCCGGTCGGAATTGTAGTTTAAAAAAATAAAGCATTAGATCTTTGGAGGAGGGGCAAATTGGCAATCCCTTTTAAACTAGAGGTGAGGAAAATCATAAAACTTTCAATTACACTATAATATTGGTCCTTGCGGTTCAAAAGTTTTAAACTTTTTTATTGCATTTCTACGGGAATTTCGAAGAGGCGTTTAGAATACCTTAAGAGGCCTTAGCACAGAGAATTTATTCAAAATCATTCGAGCCATATTTTAGCAATCGCTGAAAAACTTGATTTCTTCATGATTTTAACCAATTTCGACAAAAACCTTGAGGGTAGGTCCCATGGCCACCACTAATACGTATACCAAATTTAAACCTCGTAGGTCAATTTGTTCAGGAGTTATGCTGACCATGTACATACAGAAGTACAGACATACATTTTTCTTAGACCACTTTTTTGAAGTTAGGATGTGGCAGAATGTAGAGAAATGCACAAAAAAAAAAAAAAAAAAAAAAAAAAAAAAAAAAAAACTTAATTTTCCTAAAAACATTTTCCTAAATTTTTTAATTTTGCAGAGTGCGATTGTGGCACTAATGGAAATTGTAGCTTTGATGGAAATGATAACAAGACATGCATTTGTGACAATGGATATAAATTGAATGGAAAAGGAATATGCGATGGTAATTCAAACACTACACATTGTTTTTATTATTATATTTATATTCTCATTTTCAAATATTAACTAAACTTTTCAATTTTAAACTAGATTTTAATTTCATTTGTAGATATAAGTTTAGCTTTCTTCATTTGTAATTTTTATTAAAAGTAAACTTAAACTGTAATGTTATTATATTAAAAATGTATTTTTTAAATAAATATTTTATTCAAATTCTTCCATATAAAAATTTAAAGAACAGGCTCCTACATTAAGTGTATCAAATTCAAATTACAAATAATTCAAAAATCATATTTTTATTTTTTACAGTTTTTTTTTTTTTGGTTGAAATTTTGATATTCATGTTATTAAACTTATCAGTTAATTACAAAATTACACGTCGATTTTATCTATACATCTGATTGACGTAAATCGAAAACTTCCATTGAAGTCAATGCCTAAAAAGGACTTTATTATGTAGAATCTCCTCTCCTTTCACAACCAGTCAAGTACTGTAACAAAATTTGTAATGGAAGCCATAAATAAGTATAGCATACTTATGCATGATTTCATTGGGGAAAAAAAACAACAAAAAAAAACCCACTATGTTAAATAGTATCTTTTAACTCAAAACCTCTCTTGAGAAACAAAGTAATAGTGTTAACAAGCCTTGCACTATTTATACTATGTTTTAAAATTTTTTATATATGATTGATTATTCCTAAAAACACATTTCATATTTTAATTAATATAAGTCAAAGTTAAAATGTCAATATAAGTTAAAGAAGAATTTCCAAAGGGATATTTTTAAATTTTTTTACAGGCTATTTTTAGTACTCTTTGGAATTTGATTTTAAATTCCAATTTACAATGATACGTGTATTAAAAATGAATAAGTGCTACATTATGAAATGTTTTGTTTTGATAAAATATATCATAGAAAATGAAAAAATATCATACTTAAATCTCAACTATTCATAGAATAATTATCAGAAGAGACATCTGGTCAAGGGTCTTGCATCTAACTAATAATTGATTTTTTAATATTTATAATTATTATATTTTAGTATTAATAACGATTAAATATTTTAATACTAATTATAATTGTATTATTTTAATATCAATAATAAACATTATATTTTCATACAATTAATAATTATAAAATTTAATTGCTGGTAATAATTCTAATATTTAAATTTTAATTTAATTCTAATATTTAAATTTTAATTTAATTCTAATATTTAAATTTTAGTTTAATTCAAATATTTAACTTTTAATTTAATTCTAACATTTAAATTTTAATTTAATTTTAATATTTAAATTTTAATTTAATTCTAATATATTCATATTTTTCAATGACATTTTGGATGGTAATCAACATTACTGCTTTTTAGCGACTTTCTAAAATCTTTTCGCAAATGTACTCATTTGGAAAAATTACATTAAACAAACAAATCACGCAGCATTTTCATCACTTTTATACAAAGATAATTCGTCGTTTTTTTATAAAATAAATATTAAAAATTAATTTACTATACATTAAAAGTTAAGTGATTCACTCCTCTTAAATAAAAATCAGAAATAGAGAGTTAGTCCTGGGTTTTCATACACATTGTTTACTGGGTTGAAGTCTTTATAATAATTCAAGTACAGTTTTGCAAACTAATGTTGTGTACTTTATGAGTGAAGCATTTGCGTAACTTTATATTTCATGAAACTGCCATATGATTAGCACGTGTGTTTCACTAAACAAACGTAATTCATATATGTTATTGTTATATTACATTAGAATGTTACTGTGGGGATAAAGGAACATGCAATTTCGACGACAAAGATAAAAAGACTTGCACATGTGACAAAGGTTACTCTTTGAATAGAAATGGCACTTGTCAAGGTAAGTTAAAGAGAGTCCAGAATTAAAAAAATTTATATCCTTAAAAAAGAAAAAAACAACTATATATTTAAATTATTACATATCTGAATGTTGATAATGACTAGAAACCTCTTTTAAGCTATATTCTCATAATTAAAATAAACTTTTACAACATATACACTTTTCACACTTTCCACAATAGAATTTTAGCAAAGGCTTTGTCATATGTTGTATGTCGAAATGTGAATGTGAAGAAGATTTTTAATTTTCAATCGGAACTTTTAAAAACAAGTAAATGAGAACTTTGTAATGCATCAGAAAAACATAATATCACCCTTTATATAAAGATATTTACAGCAGCAAATTTAGGACTTTTTATTGATCTACAAATTAAATTAAACGATATTTTTTTTGTTTGAAATTGTGTTCATTATCTACAGTGTAGTACACTATACTTATAATATAATGTCCGATTGTTTTGATGTGAGAAAATAAATCTTCTTTAGCTCTTATCATAACAGTTATGGGCAAAATGGAGATTGTGCAGGAAAATTATAAATTATCAAGTCTCTTTTCCACTTTTATTACAGAGCAGAACTTCTGATCTACATCTAACGGACTTTAATTTATTTGGCATTACTTTCAGTGAGACATGAAGCTAGAAAAAATAAATTGTGTTGTATAATAATACATCTAATTTGTTAATCAATGATAATACTGTAACAATTTTCTAATATAATTAATGATCTCTTAATTTTCGAAATATTCTAACTATGGTTTAATCCATTGATTTTTAAAGTATATACATAAAGAAATATCTTAGAATAACAGAAATATCCAGTTAGTTTGAAATAATCTGTTTAATCTTTCTCAAGTTTTAAATAATGTACAGAAATTATTCATTTACTAAGTTGAATTTCAATATAAAAACTGGTAGAAATGGTTCATGAATCTCTGGTAACTAAATTTTTCTATTTTATCGAAAATAAGCAAAGCATTTTTCTATATTTTAGTTAAAATTTTCTATAATTTCAAAAAAATATTCTAATAAATACATTTTTCGAAACTCAGTGAATACAAAAAAAAAAAAAAAAATAATAATAATAATAATTGGGATGCTGAGTATAAATATGAAATCAGTTTTCTCTATCAGCTCTACCTTTTTTAGATCAGTGCTTTTTTTAAATGCAGTTCTACACGAAATTGCAATTTGTAACTTCATTTTGGGTAGTTCTAAATCACATGTACAAGGATTGGCTATTATTTTTGACTTGTAAATATTACTAGAATCAATCGAAATAACAGTAGTTAGTTGACTTATCCTAATTTAGTCTTTGAAAGACGCACGGTCCCAACGTTTCACCAGCTGTCAAAGCTCTGTTAGGGCGTGTATTGAAACTCCGACCACCCTTCTGATACTAATGAAACTGATAGTGATTATAAGACGATATCATCAATTCCCCAATGTTTAAAACAGGATAAATTAAGGTGTATGTATACCCTACAAATCCCGAAAATCGAACAGAATATTGAATTTTTTTTTATTATTTCAAAATATTCCTTGATTCTTTAGCTTTCAAATGATACCAACCGGGTGAAAATATTCTTAATATTTTTTAACTTACGTTAAGTTACATTAGGCGTTACTGCTAAAAAATTTAGTTTCGGTTTCGAAACAAGATGTAAACAAAACAATAGTATACTTTTAAGAACTTAACTTTAAATAATATGCTTTATGTAATTAATAATTATATGTATTATTTATTTATTGTTTTGAATGGCAACACTGTTTAACTGTAACTGTATTCAGTTGGTGTATTTTTGTTTACTTTTGTAAGTTTCAAGTGCGTTTTATTTTTCTGGTTATACTGCATTATTTTAACGATTTAATTTGATTTAAAATGGGTTCAAAAGCAAGAAGTCAACGTAATAAAAAAAGAAAGTATCATAACTGTCAACGTTCAAGTATTTCGATTGAAGTAGAAACTGTTCCTGAACTAACTTCTGCTTCGATAAAAAAATGTAATAACATTGCTGATATTCCAACTAACAGTGACTCGCAAGGAGAGAGCTGTATAGTGGAATTAGAGTGCCTGAATGTTTTATTTTCATTATTAAGTTGTCCAAACTGTGCAGAAAAGACATTGTTTGTAAAAAGTGATGTTTCCAAGAAAATGGGTTGCTGTGTGGAATTATACCTTGCTTGCTACAACTGTGACTTTGTAAGTGAGCCATGCACAACTTCACAAAAACACGGGCAGTTTTATGCTGTGAACAGGCGAGTAGTGTACGCCATGCGACAGATTGGATGTGGCCACCGAGAAGCTTGTCATTTCATGTCTGTGATGAACTTGCCTCCTCCACCTTCTCAATCAGCATATAATAACCATACCAAGGCATTGCTAAATATTGTTCGACCACTTGCGGATGAATGCATGAGAATGGCTGCACATCGTGTTCATCAAGTTAATGGAGGCAGAGAATGCGGTGTTTCTGTAGATGGAACGTGGCACAGGCGAGGCTATTCCTCGCTAAATGGAGTAGTTTCTGCTATTTCAATTGATACCGGTGAAGTGCTAGACATCGAGGTTATGTCAAAGGACTGCATTGGCTGCCGTAAGTGGAGCACAAAAGATAAAACAACTGTGCAGTACCAATCATGGATAGCAAGCCACAAGTGCTCCATGAACTATAGTGGTTCATCCCCCAACATGGAACCATGCGGTGCAGAACGAATTTTTCTTCGTTCATTGAAAGCGAGAGGTCTAGAATATGTAGACTTTTATGGTGACGGAGATAGCAAGAGCTACTCTGCTGTGAGCGAACTGAAGCCCTACCCAGGGAAAGTGATTAAAAAAAAAGAATGTATCGGTCACTACCAGAAGCGACTCGGAACTGCCTTGAGGAAACTCAAAAAGACGATACGAGGAATCGGAGGAAAAGGAAAATTGACCGATTCCAAAATAAATACCATGCAAAACTATTTTGGAATCGCTCTCCGGAACAATACTGAATCGGTGCAGAAAATGTCGACAGCTATTTGGAGCACCTTTTACCACCTTAGTGCACAAGATAGCCATCCACTGCACACGAAGTGCCCAAAGGGTAGCGACAGTTGGTGTTCCTACCAGCGGGCAAAAGCTCAAGGTAAAGAGAACGAATATAAGCATAAGGGAGGATTGCCTTTGGCATTGTTGCAGCATATTAAACCAATATATACACGACTAACAGCCACACAAATGCTGGAAAAATGCCTTCATGGGAAAACTCAAAATAGCAATGAGAGTTTTCACTCTCTAGTTTGGAAACGCTGCCCAAAAACCAAATTTGCAGGTCTTGATATAGTAAAACTTTCTGCGCTTGATGCACTCATTCATTTTAATTGTGGTTTCAAGCCTGAATTAGAGATTATTAGGCGCATGGGCATTAATCCTGGACATTTCATGGTCAACGGTATATTAAAGCGACATGATTTGAGAATGACAGAAAGTGTAAGGCAATCAACGCCACAGCAAACACAGCGTAGAAAGTGTTTAAGAGGGATTAAAAAACGAAAAGAAGAAAAGAAAATTCAAAAAGAAGGAATAACCTATATTCCAGGAGGCTGTTAAATGGTTTCAAGTAATATATTTTTATTAAGATTATCACTTTACCAATCCAGAAAAAAGCTTCTAAAACTGAACCTGTTTTCTGAAAAACTGTATTTTGACCATATAGCGCCTTATTCAAACAATGATAATTTAACAATAAAATGTTCAATTATAAAAAATTTTATATCATAGTAATCTACATAATATGTTAGATGTTTTGAAACTCAGTTATATAAAATTGGTTAAGAAATTGATTTTTTAATGATTTTTAAAACTTAGGTTTCATTGAAAATATTGATTTTTTTTTCATGTTTCACACAAAATAAATTGTAAAAAAAAAACTATATATGTTTTAATCTTGATTGAGTGTCAAAACATGAACAATAATATTTTGAATGATTTCCAACTAGAATTGTATTTTTAAACAAATTTGAATTTGATACATCACTGTTTGAAAAATGTACTAATTAGCTAATTACATCTTAATTAACAATTTAAAAATTGCCTAAATTTGAAATTATTTTTTTATGAAATGAATTTAAACATGTACTTTCTACATGCTGTAAAAAATTAGATTTTTTTATCAAGATTTTCACTTTACCAATCCAGAAAAAATATTTTGAAACTTTAAACCTGTTTTCTGAAGAACTGTATTTTGATCATATAACGCTGTATTCAAACAATGATAATTCAACAACAAAATGTTCAATTATAAATTTATTTATATCATAGTAATCTACATAATATGTTAGATGTTTTGAAACTCCATTATACAAAATTGGTTAAGAAATTGATTTTTTAATGATTTTTAAAACTTATATTTCATTGAAAATAATGATTTTTTTTCATGTTTCGCACAAAATAAATTATAAAAAAAAAACTATTTATATTTTAAACTTGATTGAGTTTCAAAACACGAAGAAGAATATTTTGAATCATTTTCAACTAGAATTGTATTTTTAAACAAATTAGAATTTGATATATCATCGTTTGAAAAATGTACTAATTATCTAATTACATCTTAATTAACAAATTAAAAATTGCCTAAATTTGAAATTTTTTTTATGAAATGATTTTAAACATGTACTCTCTATATGCTGTAAGAAAATTAGATTTTTAAACTTAAAATTAAAAAAAAAATTGTCTAGGGTATACGTACGCCTTAAATGACCTCACCAGAGATCTGAACCTGTCAAAAGAAGCATCTGAATTACTGACTTCTAGGTTGAAAGAAAAAAAAAATTCCTGGGAACAAGGAACCAAAATTACCTTTTACCGTACAAGAAAAAACGATCTGCTAGTTTTCTTCTCTCAAGAAGTCGTCCTCTCTCACGAAATTAGAGGACTCCTGAAAAAAAATCCGTCCCCCTGTATATTTTTCAGATGATTGGCGCCTATTTATTGAATGTTCAAAGCGAAGTTTGAAATGTGTCCATCTACACAATTTGAACAAACGTAGTTCAATACTAATTTCTCACTCAACAAAAAGTAAAAGAAGAACATAACACCATAGTTTTGGTAATGGAGAAGATAAAATTTCATAAACATCAATGGGTGATTTGTGTGAACATAAAAATGGTTAACTTTATCCTTGGACAACAAAGTGGCTACACAAATTATCCTTGTTTCTTGTGCCTGTGGAATAGCAGAGACAAAATGCGCCTTTGGGTTAAAAAGGAGTGGGCAAAGACAGAAAATATGGACGTTGGGGAAAAGAATGTATGTCATAAACGATCCCTTAGGTGAGTGAGAGAAAATCATCTTTCCTTCACAACATATTAAGCTGGGCCTTATGAAGCAGTTTGTAAAGGCATATCATGAGTTGCAAATAAAAGGAGGGACATGTATTGGTTGAATATGGAAAAAAATATATAGCAGAGATATTCGATGGCCTACGAATGAGACAGCTAGGATCATGTCTTCGTAAATTCAAGCAATTAGACTTAACGAAAAGCCTGGACTACGTTTGTTGCATTTATAGGAAAATTTTTGGGCAAACTCAAAGCTAAAAACTAGGTTGAACTGGTAAACAAGATGCTAACATTTTCAATTCCCTTGGGTGAAATATGAGTAAGGTAAAATTATTCACAGTCAGTTAAATAATTTCTCTGATAATTGGAGACTCCAGGGAAAAACAAAATGAATGATTGCACAGGGATATTAAAAATGTGGAAAACTGCTACCAAGGAAGTTGGGATACGCGCATAATGGCAGATAACTGCTAGAGTTTAAAAAAAGACTGCTCTAAATACATTCAAGATTGTCACGGAAAAGAAACTTCCAAAGTGTTCAGGGAGTATAATTAGTTAAATAGATGATTTTTTTCTCTCTCTTTGTACATAATATTTGTATACCATAATAATAAAGTTACGTGTTTAGTTTTTTATTTAATGCATGGATTAAATTTAAATAGTGTAATGTATATCTTACTAAAATGTTATATCTTAGAAATTGGAGCTCCTAGGCAAAAGCTAATGCTATATTTGAATGCAGGGCATCAAATTCATATGAAATCCTCTCCAAATACCCCGGCATCAAAACCACTGTTGGCCTGTGTAATAACTAACTACATAATTTCCTCCCTTGTATTTTGCAGAATGTAGCTGTGGTGTAAATGGGACATGCAATTTTAACTCGAATAATGAGAAAGAATGTAATTGTACAGAAGGGCATGTTGTGAATAATGATGGAATATGCCAAGGTATATTATATTATTTTTATGTCGTTCATAAAACTGTGTCTTTGAATTAGAATGATTTAATATAATTTTTAAGTGCAACATAAAAATGTGCCCACTTATTTTTATTTATGAAATATTATTTATTTAGTCGAACACTTGATTATGTATTAATTTGATAAACATATAAGTTAAATCAAATTCTATTATGTAGATTGTTTTTTGAGACTTCTTTGAGTGTTTTTTTTCTTTTTTCTGTAACGAGGTTTCAGGTCAGTAAATCTTGTGTATATCTCTCGCACAGGAAAATCGTGAGAGAACAACCGAATGATTATTAGGTCTAAAAGGATAAAGCTTTGGTAGTGAATATTTGTATTTACAAACTATTATTATAATTGGAAAAATTGTATCGAAATTTTTTGTATTTATTGTTACCCTTTTTTCAAAAAGTAATTATCTGATTATAAGGCATCGTGTAATCTGCATTATTTTATTTTGTTTGGAAATAATATTTTAGAACGTAAAGTGTATTATTTAGGAGTTAAATAATCACTGAAACATATATTTATTTAATTGAATAAATACCTTGTGATAAGAATTTTTATTTTATATGACATATTACTTAATATGGCACACCTATAAGAAAAGTGGCATATCTCAAAATTGATCATTTTTAAAATTAAAGGTGCACAAAATGACCTAGCACATTGATTCGAAG
This sequence comes from Linyphia triangularis, assembly GCA_963978545.1. NCBI lineage: Eukaryota > Metazoa > Arthropoda > Arachnida > Araneae > Linyphiidae > Linyphia > Linyphia triangularis. The sequence continues at coordinate 79,240,777 of OZ021731.1, forward strand.
CTGGAAGAATGAGATATGTCAGTTCCAACTTAAATTCAAATTAAAAAACAATCTTGTGCTATTTTTCAGTTTTAAGTACATGTAGTATGTACCTTTTGGAACACTTTAAGTGGGTCCGGTACCAGAAATAAATATTTTTGGGTCAAAAATTTATCTTATGTATGAGATACTATTTATATGTCTTTGAGATAATGCTTTTTCTAAATGTTATGATTACTTATTTTTAAAAAGATAAAAAACCAAGAAAAATCCATAATAATTGATATTTTCGTATTTTTATATAAGTCAATAATTTTTTTTTTTTTTTTTTTTTTGAAATTGAAAGCTTTTTGTAATACATAATTATACATAAAGAAAATTTATCTTCATAGAATTTTTATGGGTGAACTAGAAAAATTTGTAAACAATCTCAAAGTTAAAATATGGAAATTTTTGATTTTTTTATGTTATCTTTTATGCTAAATTTTATATTTTAAAAAATAATTTAAAAAATAAAATTCTGTGAAAAAAAAAATGTTTAAAACTAAATAAATTAAATGCTAAAAAAGTTTGAATAGAAAATTAATAATAGTTGTAGAGATATATTGTTTTGAATTTGGGATGTGCTTCAAGGCGTTACGCCCGTTAGTGATGTTTGAATGAAAGGTAATTTCGTGGCGTTCTAATCACCGGAGGAATAAGATAAAAACATTATTCTCTTCCGGAATGTATGAACTATTTTAGAAAAAAAAAATTGTGATTTTGGACAAAATTTCGGTACTGGACCCCCTTAATTTGAAATGAAGAGTTGTGTCAATAAGATGTGTGATGAAAGTATAGTATGTATTTGCTAAGTAATAATACTTTATTTTTATTTTGAAAGGTTATATCAATATATGCTTCAATTTTAATGAAACAAGTTTGTGAATTTTATAGAATGTGATTGCGGTGTTAACGGTATGTGTAGCTTTGATAGAGGTGGTAAGAGGAATTGCAGTTGTGAAAAAGGTTATGCTGAAAACAACGCTGGAAAATGTCAAGGTTAGACAAAATTTGTGACAAATCAAATATAATTGATAGCATTTTAAGACTTATTGATTACTCAAAAAGTATTGAAATGAAATAATTAACTTAATTATATCCTTTTAGACATAAATATTCAAAGTAAATTAAGAAAGTTTTTTTACTGTTTCACTGTTGTATCAAAGTTCCATACGGAAGCTAAAAAGATAAATACAAGAAAATCAGAATATAAGACAACTGTTTTAATCTAAGTACAAATGCTCAAACTTAGCTCTATGTATACAATATTATTTAAAAAAATCAAGAAATAACAGAGATTAACTAATAACATAAATGAAGTTATCGTGTTTAATAACGGATGTATTTTTAGATAATTAGTTTCTTACTTATATTTAATGAAAATTGTAACTAAGAAAAGTTAATTTAACATCAGTATATTATTGGACAGTGGATTGCTTCGTAAAAAACAAGAAGGTATTAATTTGAATTAATTGGATTTAGATCCTCTTATTTCCGAAAAATTTGGCCATAAACCAAAATTAGTCGCTAAAATAACCATATCAAAATTGTGGTTTGTATTCCAAACAACACTTACACTAATATGTTGATTGATTCATAAAATAGTTCAAATGTCTTTTAATTTTTTTCCTAAAATATTTCAACTGAGACTCTTAACAGAAATCTATCCATTCCAATGCTACTTATATTAAGCAAAGGTGGTTTGTTTTACTTTAGACCTCTATCAATATCAATTCTACGTTTCTATTTGCAAGCGAAATTTAAAAGGTTCCATACAAGTTTTTAATGTAAGTTGGTTTGTAAAATTTTTACAACAATCCGAAATGCGTTTAAAAATTACCTTTTAAAATATGCCATCACATTTATTTATAAAATTATTAAAAATAAAAATAGTCGACTAGTATTACTATAGAATAAAAATAGAAAACGAAATTGTATAGTTAGTTTTCTTTGTAATACTGTTGTAACACAAAAAAAAATACATTTGAAATTTAATATATCACCAGGTTGTTGCATCTTCGAAATTATATAAAACCAAAAAGAAATGTCGATCCTTAGTGGTATTTTTAAAAAAATATATTTGATAACTATTTTAGAAGGAATTCATTCATTCTGTATGCTTGTCAAACACTGTTTTTCATAGAAAATTATATAACAGGCATAAGACAGGAATAAAATTCCATTAAACAAATTCGAAGGCAAAATATTTATTGGTTTCTTTTACTGTTACACTATAAAAGTTTTTATGGGCTAGCTTACAATTATTTTAAACAATTACTAATAAAAAGCCACAAATTATTGGGGCCTCAATTTTTTAATGAATTTTTATTACTGATCTTATGCCTGTTTTAAAATTTCATATATTTCAAAAATAATTCTCCGGTCGGAATTGTAGTTTAAAAAAATAAAGCATTAGATCTTTGGAGGAGGGGCAAATTGGCAATCCCTTTTAAACTAGAGGTGAGGAAAATCATAAAACTTTCAATTACACTATAATATTGGTCCTTGCGGTTCAAAAGTTTTAAACTTTTTTATTGCATTTCTACGGGAATTTCGAAGAGGCGTTTAGAATACCTTAAGAGGCCTTAGCACAGAGAATTTATTCAAAATCATTCGAGCCATATTTTAGCAATCGCTGAAAAACTTGATTTCTTCATGATTTTAACCAATTTCGACAAAAACCTTGAGGGTAGGTCCCATGGCCACCACTAATACGTATACCAAATTTAAACCTCGTAGGTCAATTTGTTCAGGAGTTATGCTGACCATGTACATACAGAAGTACAGACATACATTTTTCTTAGACCTTTTTTTTGAAGTTAGGATGTGGCAGAATGTAGAGAAATGCACAAAAAAAAAAAAAAAAAAAAAAAAAAAAAAAAAAAAACTTAATTTTCCTAAAAACATTTTCCTAAATTTTTTAATTTTGCAGAGTGCGATTGTGGCACTAATGGAAATTGTAGCTTTGACGGAAATGATAACAAGACATGCATTTGTGACAATGGATATAAATTGAATGGAAAAGGAATATGCGATGGTAATTGAAACACTACACATTGTTTTTATTATTATATTTATATTCTCATTTTCAAATATTAACTAAACTTTTCAATTTTAAACTAGATTTTAATTTCATTTGTAGATATAAGTTTAGCTTTCTTCATTTGTAATTTTTATTAAAAGTAAACTTAAACTGTAATGTTATTATATTAAAAATGTATTTTTTAAATAAATATTTTATTCAAATTCTTCCATATAAAAATTTAAAGAACAGGCTCTTACATTAAGTGTATCAAATTCAAATTACAAATAATTCAAAAATCATATTTTTACAGTTTTTTTTTCTTTTTCTTTTGGTTGAAATTTTGATATTCATGTTCTTAAACTTATCAGTTAATTACAAAATTACACGTCGATTTTATTTATACATCTGATTGACGTAAATCGAAACTTTCCATTTAAGTCAATGCCTAAAAAGGACTTTATTATGTAAAATCTCCTCTCCTTCCACAACCAGTCAAGTACTGTAACAAAATTTGTAATGGAAGCCATAAATAAGTATAGCATACTTATGCATGATTTCATTGGGGAAAAGAAAAAACACTATGTTAAATAGTATCTTTTAACTCAAAACCTCTCTTGAGAAACAAAGTAATAGTGTTAACAAGCCTTGCACTATTTATACTATTTTTTAAAAATTTTTATATATGATTGATTATTCCTAAAAACACATTTCATATTTTAATTAATATAAGTCAAAGTTAAAATGTCAATATAAGTTAAAGAAGAATTTCCAAAGGGATATTTTTAAATTTTTTTACAGGCTATATTTAGTACTCTTTGGAATTTTATTTTAAATTCCAATTTATAATGATACGTGTATTAAAAATGAATAAGTGCTACATTATGAAATGTTTTGTTTTGATAAAATATATCATAGAAAATGAAAAAATATCATACTTAAATCTCAATTATTCATAGAATAATTATCAGAAGAGACATCTGGTCAAGGGTCTTGCATCTAATTAATAATTGGTATTTTAATATTTATAATTATTATATTTTAGTATTAATAACGATTAAATATTTTAATACTAATTATAATTGTATTATTTTAATATCAATAATAAACATTATATTTTCATACAATTAATAATTATAAAATTTAATTGCTGGTAATAATTCTAATATTTAAATTTTAATTTAATTCTAATATTTAAATTTTAATTTAATTCTAATATTTAAATTTTAGTTTAATTCAAATATTTAACTTTTAGTTTAATTCTAACATTTAAATTTTAATTTAATTTTAATATTTAAATTTTAATTTAATTCTAATATATTCATATTTTTCAATGACATTTTGGATGGTAATCAACATTACAGCTTTTTAGCGACTTTCTAAAATCTTTTCTCAAATGTACTTATTTGGAAAACTTACATTAAGCAAACAAATCACGCAGCATTTTCATCACTTTTATACAAAGATAATTCGTCGTTTCTTATAAAATAAATTTTAAAAATTAATTTACTATACATTAAAAATTAAGTGATTCACTCCTCTTAAATAAAAATCAGAAATAGAGAGTTAGTCCTGGGTTTTCATACACATTGTTTACTGGGTTGAAGTCTTTATAATAATTCAAGTACAGTTTTACAAACTAATGTAGTGTACTTTATGAGTGAAGCATTTGTGTAACTTAAAATTTAATGAAATTGTCATATGATAAGAGCGTGTGTTTCACGAAACAAACATAATTCATATATGCTATTGTTATATTACATTAGAATGTGACTGTGGTGATAAAGGAACATGCGATTTCGACGACAAAGATAAAAAGACTTGCACATGTGACGAAGGTTACTCTTTGAATAGAAATGGCACTTGTCAAGGTAAGTTAAAGAGAGTCCAGAATTAAAAAAATTCATATCCATAAAAAAGAAAGAAAAAAAAAAAAAAAAAAACTATATATTTAAATTATTACATAGCTGAATGTTGATAATGAAGAAACCTCTTTTGAGCTATATTCTCATAATTAAAATAAACTTTTACAACATATACACTTTTCACACCTTCCACAATAGAATTTTAGCAAGGATTTTGTCACATGTTGTGTGTCGAGATGTGAATGTAAAGAAGACTTTTAATTTTCAATCGGAACTTTTAAAAACAAGTAAATGAGAACTTTGTAATGCATCAGAAAAATATAATATCACCCTTTATATAAAGATATTTACAGCAGCAAATTTAGGACTTGTTATTGATCTACAAATGAAATTAAACGATATTTTTTTTTGTTTGAAATTGTGTTCATTATCTACAGTGTAGTACACTATACTGTTATGAATTTTTCCGCTGAGGCAATGATGGTACAGTTTTCACGGTATAAAAATATTTATTCTCTCTTCAGAAAACTCACAAAATTTATTCACAGGCAACAGTTTAATTACTCTCAAGCTTCAACACAAGCTTCAACAAAAATAACTTCGAATTCAGCGATTATACAAGCTCACTCCAATAGGTAAACAAAGCGATCAGCTTTCAACGAAATCCGTTGTCAATCTGAAAACTTTCCCGTTCTCCAGTCTTTTATATACAAGCGCGTGAGACATTCTCGAAATTTCCAGCCAATTCATCGGACAAGAAATTTCTCGAAACTTCTCGATTACTTCAGGTGTTGCCACCTTTTTCTAACTTGTATAATCGCTATTAATTAATAAATAAAATTGGATAAAAATAAATTACAATAGAATTTTGAAATAATACGTCACTATTTACAATATATACAGACAATTTGTGCAACATTTCCCCCTTCTTAAAGACTGCACGTCCCGGGCAGTGAAGTCCTTAAGAGGAAAGGCAATTCAATCACTTCTACTATAATATGGGGCTAGTCTATTGTTATGTACAACTCTAGGTTTACAGGAGGGTGTCCGTTGAATCCTTACCACGACGTCGTTGATCTTCTTAAGAACCACATACGGCCCTTCCCAGTTCGTCTGGAGCTTAGGGGAAAGTCCTTTCCGACGTTTAGGATTCCATAACCACACCTTGTCACCTTCCTGGAATGAACGTTCCGTGGCCTTGGCATCGTAGCGGACCCTCATGCGCTCTGTCATGATGTTGATTCTTTCTCTGGCGAACCGATGTACGGCTTCCAAACGTGCCTGGAGATCATCTAGATACTGGACAGGCGAGGAAGGAGTGTCCTGTGGTTGTCCAAAGAGGAGGTTGCTGGGGAGCCTAAGGTCTCTTCCACACATCGTTAGAGATGGAGAAAATCCGGTGGTCTCGTGAGTTGCACTCCCGTATGCTAACAGAAGCGGTGAAAGTTTCTGATCCCCATCTTGCTGGTTATATGATTTTGAGATTGCGTCCGAATCATCCGCGGGTGCAGCTGATAGATCCCGGGACCTCCGGTCGATGCTTGTAACAGGAGTACGGATGTCGGTTCTCTCGTCACTAACTTTGTCCATTTCCACATGAACCACTTCCTGGGAGGGTTTCATCAACGTCGCTTTCTTCGGTTCTCTCTCCGAGGCTGGAGAGGTACTTTCCATAGATGTGGACTCTTCAGCATTCTCTATGACATTGTCTTCATGAGCTACAATCCGATATACGCACAGCTCTTTCATGTCTAGATCGTGCAAAGAAACTTCGCCTCTCCATGTTTGCAGCTGGCTTTTCTCAAAATTCAGCGTAATTCCATTTTTCCTCAAAAAGTCTAGTCCGAGAATGCACTGATCTACAATTTCGGCAACATAAACGGTGTGCTTGTAGGTGTTAAATCCAAGGGCAATGTCCACTTGCAATTTCCCATGAACAGAGATATTACCACCAGACACAGTTTGTAGAGAAACAGAGGGCGCTGTGTAGAGGAGTCGGCTGTTCAGGCGACGAGCCACGTCCGTCCTTACGATCGTTACGTTCGCTCCCGAATCGACGATTAGACGACATGGAGTTCCGTTGATCTCCCCCTTCACGAATAAACCCTGGTTTCCTCCTTGTCGGGATGAAACGTGGAAACGACTGGTCGGGGCTTCACCTGTTCTACATTGCAGCATCTGAACTGCGAGATGACATCTTCTTAGATTCAGTTGTGGAGAATCCGTGGTAGTGTTATCCCTTCTCTTTTTTAAATCAAGGCAGTTTCGTCGTAGATGCCCTTCCCGTTTGCAGTGCCAGCAAACGACTCTGGTCCTTCGATCCCTGGCTCCGGGATAGCTTCTCATCATTCTATCAATTTTGCTCTCCAGTTCTCGAAGCTTACTGGTGACAAAGTCAGAAGAATCCTCGGCTAATGCACCACGCACATATCGTCGGTCTTTTCCAGAAGCTAGCTGCGCGGCTTCTACTCTCATGGCGTACACGAGGGCCGACTTCAGGTTTTTGTTTTGGGATAACCTTACCGCCTGCTGCACATCGGGATCTTGAATAGCGTCGATGAAATACTGCAGAGAAAGATCGTCTCGTACATCCGGGGGACAGTCAGGGAAAGCGAGGAGCGACAGTCTTTCTATATCCGATGCCAATTCTTGAAGAGTTTCATTGGCCTTCTGCTGTCTCACTTTCAGTTGCAGTCTATTGTAATCCTTAAGATGCTGCTCACCAAACCTTAGCTCCAACGCACTCGCCAGCGCCACGAATTCTCCCCGCTTCTCTTCAGGTAGTGTTTGTAAAATGTCAGCAGCTTCACCTCGAAGAGATGCCGCGAGATGGAATGCTTTCGAAGTATCGTCCCAACCATTCGCAGAAGCAATCATTTCAAACTGCGTTTGATAAACGCGCCAAGACGACTTCCCATCAAAAGGGGCCACTTTGATGTTAGAGCGCGGCGCCATAAAGGGGATGGAAGCGTTATCCCAATTAGGTGATGCTATGGCCAGAGCTTCACGCGTTTCCATTTTTCGCAGCCTTTCTTCTACAACGTCAATGAATTTGTCTTGCTCTTCCTTTAAGGTGGAAACTTTTTCTTGCATGGTGGTAACTTTTTCTTCAACTTCATTTCTCACTGTCTTAATATCTTCTCTGACATCCAAAATATCCGCCTTCATTGATTGAAGAACACTCTCTGTGCGCTCTATAAATCTATCAACGGACGCAGAAGATGATTCTTGCTTGGATGCTAAAGCTTTAATCTCCGATGATGTAGCGGCAATTGCGGCGGCGGTGGACTCTTGGCCGGCTTTCATTTCGGCTGCGGCAGTTTCTTGGCAGGCTTTCATTTCGTCTGCGGCAGTTTCTTGGCAGGCTTTCATTTCGGCTGCGGTGGTTTCCTGCTGGGCCTTCATTCCAGCAATCATTTCCATCAACTGCTTCATTTGATCTTCCATCATTCCTCTAGTTGTCGGCATTCAAGATGACTTGACCCCACTTTTGACACCACTGTTATGAATTTTTCCGCTGAGGCAATGATGGTACAGTTTTCACGGTATAAAAATATTTATTCTCTCTTCAGAAAACTCACAAAATTTATTCACAGGCAACAGTTTAATTACTCTCAAGCTTCAACACAAGCTTCAACAAAAATAACTTCGAATTCAGCGATTATACAAGCTCACTCCAATAGGTAAACAAAGCGATCAGCTTTCAACGAAATCCGAAGTCAATCTGAAAACTTTCCCGTTCTCCAGTCTTTTATATACAAGCGCGTGAGACATTCTCGAAATTTCCAGCCAATTCATCGGACAAGAAATTTCTCGAAACTTCTCGATTACTTCAGGTGTTGCCACCTTTTTCTAACTTGTATAATCGCTATTAATTACTAAATAAAATTGGATAAAAATAAATTACAATAGAATTTTGAAATAATACGTCACTATTTACAATATATACAGACAATTTGTGCAACAATACTTATATACTTATAATATAATGTCCGATAGTTTTGATGTGAGAAAATAAATCTTCTTTTGCTCTTATCATAAATGTTATGGGCTAAATGGAGATTGTGCAGGAAAATTATAAATTATCAAGTCTTTTTTCCACTTTTATTACAGAGCAGAACTTCTGATCTACATCTAACGGACTTTATTTATTTGGTATTACTTTCAGTTAGACATGAAGCTAGAAAAAATAAATTGTGTTGTATAATAATACATCTAATTTGTTAATCAATGATAATACTGCAACAATTTTCTAATATAATTAATGATCTCTTAATTTTCGAAATATTCTAACTATGGTTTAATCCATTGATTTTTAAAGTATATACATAAAGAAATATCTTAGAATAACAGAAATATTCAGTTAGTTTGAAATAATCTGTTTAACCTTTCTCAAGTTTTAATTAATGTACAGAAATTATTCATTTACTAAGTTGAATTTCAATATAAAAACTGGTAGAAATGGTTCATGATTCTGTGGTAATTAAATTTTTCTATTTTATCGAAAATAAGCAAAGCATTTTTCTATATTTTAGTTAAAATTTAAAATTTTCTATAATTTCAAAAAAATATTCTTATAAATACATTTTTCGAAACTCAGTGAATACAAAAAAAAAAAAAAAAAAAAAATAAATAATAAGAATTGGGATGCTGAGTATAAATATGAAATCAGTTTTTCTCTATCAGCTCTACCTTTTTTAGATCAGTGCTTTTTTTAAATGCAGTTCTACACGAAATTGCAATTTGTAACTTCATTTTGGGTAGTTCTAAATCACATGTACAAGGATTGGCTATTATTTTTGACTTGTAAATATTACTAGAATCAATCGAAATAACAGTAGTTAGTTGACTTATCCTAATTTAGTCTTTGAAAGACGCCCGGTCCCTCAATTAGAGGAGGTGCCTGTCCCAACGTTTCACCAGCTGTCAAAGCTCTGTTAGGGCGTGTATTGAAACTCCGACCACCCTTCTGATACTAATGAAACTGATAGTGATTATAAGACGATATCATCAATTCCCCAATGTTTAAAACAGGATAAATTAAATGACCTCACCAGAGATCTGAACCTGTCAAAAGAAGCATCTGAATTACTGACTTCTAGGTTGAAAGAAAAAAAAATTCCTTGGAACAAGGAACCAAAATTACCTTTTACCGTACCAGAAAAACCGATCTGCTAGTTTTCTTCTCTCAAGAAGTCTTCCTCTCTCACGAAATTAGAGGACTCCTGAAAAAAAATCCGTCCCCCTGTATATTTTTCAGATGATTGGCGCCTATTTATTGAATGTTCAAAGCGAAGTTTGAAATGTGTCCATCTACACAATTTGAACAAACGTAGTTCAATACTAATTTCTCACTCAACAAAAAGTAAAAGAAGAACATAACACCATAGCTTTGGTAATGGAGAAGATAAAATTTCATAAACATCAATGGGTGATTTGTGTGAACTTAAAAATGGTTAACTTTATCCTTGGACAACAAAGTGGCTACACAAATTATCCTTGTTTCTTGTGCCTGTGGAATAGCAGAGACAAAATGCGCCTTTGGGTTAAAAAGGAGTGGGCAAAGACAGAAAATATGGACGTTGGGGAAAAGAATGTCATAAACGATCCCTTAGTTCAGTGAGAGAAAATCATCTTTCCTTCACATCATATTAAGCTGGGCCTTAGGAAGCAGTTTGTAAAGGCAAATCATGAGTTGCAAATAAAAGAAGGGACATGTATTGGTTGAATATGGAAAAAATATATAGCAGAGATATTCGATAGCCTACAAATGAGACAGCTAGGATCATGTCTTCGTAAATTCAAGCAATTAGACTTAACGAAAAGCCTGGACTACGTTTGTTGCATTTATAGGAAAATTTTTGGGCAAACTCAAAGCTAAAAACTAGGTTGAACTGGTAAACAAGATGCTAACATTTTCAATTCCCTTGGGTGAAATATGAGTAAGGTAAAATTATTCACAGTCAGTTAAATAATTTCTCTGATAATTGGAGACACCAGGGAGAAACAAAATGAATGATTGCACAAGGATATTAAAAATGTGGAAAACTGCTACCAAGGAAGTTGGGATACGCGCATAATGGCACATAACTGCTAGAGTTTAAAAAAAGACTGCTCTAAATACATTCAAGATTGTCACGGAAAAGAAACTTCTAAAGTGTTCAGGGAGTATAATTAGTTAAATAGATGATTTTTTTTCTCTCTCTTTGTACATAATATTTGTATACCATAATAATAAAGTTACGTGTTTAGTTTTTTATTTTAATGCATGGATTAAATTTAAATAGTGTAATGTATATCTCACTAAAATGTTATATCTTAGAAATTCGAGCTCCTAGGCAAAAGCTAATGCTATATTTGAATGCAGGGCATCAAATTCATATGAAATCCTCTCCAAATACCCCGGCATCAAAACCACTGTTGGCCTGTGTAATAACTAACTACATAATTTCCTCCCTTGTATTTTTCAGAATGTAGCTGTGGTGTAAATGGGACATGCAATTTTAACTCGAATAATGAGAAAGAATGTAATTGTACAGAAGGGCATGTTGTGAATAATGATGGAATATGCCAAGGTATATTATTATATTTTTATGTCGTTCATAAAACTGTGTCTTTGAATTAGAATGATTTAATATAATTTTTAAGTGCAACATAAAAATGTGCCACTTATTTTTATTTATGAAATATTATTTATTTAGTCGAACACTTGATTATGTATTAATTTGATTAACATATAAGTTAAATCAAATTCTATTATGTAGATCGTTTTGTGAGACTTCTTTGAGTGTTTTTTTCCTTTTTCTGTAACGAGGTTTCAGGTCAGTAAATCTTGTGCATATCTCTCGCACAGGAAAATCGCGAGAGAACAACCGAATGATTATTAGGTCTAAAATGATAAAGCTTTGGTAGTGAATATTTGTATTTACAAACTATTATTATAATTGAAAAAATTGTATGGAAATTTTTTGTATTTATTGATACCCTTTTTTCAAAAATAATTATTTGATTATAAGGCATCGTGTAATCTGTATTACTTTATTTTGTTTGGAAATAATACTTTAGAACGTAAAGTGTATTACTTAGGAGTTACATAATCACTGAAACAGATATTTAATTAATTGAATAAATACCTTGTGATAAGAATTTTTATTTTACATGACATATTACTTAATATGGCACACCTATAAGAAAAGTTGCATAACTCAAAATTCTTCATTTTTAAAATTAAAGGTGCACAAAATGACATAACACATTGATTCGAAGCTGGAAGAATAAGATATGTCAGTTCAAACTTAAATTCAAATTAAAAACAACGTTGTGCAATTTATTCAGCTTCAAGTACATGTAGTGTGCACCTTTTGGAACACTTTAAGTGGGTCCGGTACCAAAAATAAATATTTTTGGGTCAAAAATTTATCTTATATATGAGTTACTATTTATTTGTCTTTGAGATAAGGCTTTTTCTAAATGTTATGATTATTTATTTTTAAAAAAGATAAAAAAACAAGAAAAATCCATAATAATTGATATTTTCGTATTTTGATATAAGTCAAGAAAAAAAAATATATAAATATTTTTTTTTCAAATTGAAAGTTTTCTGTAATAGATAATTACATAAAGAAAATTTGTCTTCATAGAATTTGTATGGGTGAATTATAAAATTGTTAAAAAAATCTCAAAGTTAAAATATTGAAATTTTTGATTTTTTTATGTTACGTTTTATGCTAAATTTATATTTTAAAAAATAATTGAAAAAATAAAATTCTGTGATAAAAAATGTTTAAAATTAAATAAATTAAATGCTAAAAAAATTTGAATAGCCAATTGTTAATAGTTGTGGAAATATATTGATTTGAATTTGGCAGGTGCTTCAAGGAGTTACGCCCGTTAGTGATGTTTGAATGAAAGGTAATTCCGTGGTGTTCTAATCACCGGAGGAATAAGATAAAAACATTATTCTCTTCAGGAACGTATGAACTATTTTAGAAAAAAAAATTGTGATTATTGACAAAATGTATGAACTATTTTAGAAAAAAAAAAAATGGGATTTTTGACAAAATTTCGATACTGAACCCCCTTAATTATAAATGAAGAGTTGTGTCAATAAGATGTGTGATGAAAGTATAGTATGTATTTGCTAAGTATTAATACTTTATTTTTATTTTAAAAGGTAATATCAATATTTGTTTCAATTTTAATGAAACAAGTTTGTGAATTTTATAGAATGTGATTGCGGTGTTAACGGGATGTGTAGCTTTGATAAAGGTGGTAAGAGGAATTGCAGTTGTGAAAAAGGTTATGCTGAAAACAGCGCTGGAAAATGTCAAGGTTAGACAAAATTTGTGACAAATCAAATATAATTGACAGCATTTTAAGACTTATTGATTACTCAAAAAAGAAATGAAATGAAATAATTAACTCAATTATCTCCTTTTAGACATAAATATTCAAAGTAAATTAAGAATTTTTTGACTGTTTCACTGTTGTATCAAAGTTCCATACGGAAGCTAAAAAGATAAATACAAGAAAATCAGAATATAACACAACTGTTTTAATCTAAGTACAAATGCTCAAACTTAGCTCCATGTTTACTCTATTAATTAAAAAAATCAAGAAATAACAGAGATTAACTAATAACATAAATGAAGTTACCGTGTTTAATAACGGATGTATTTTTAGATAATTAGTTTTTTACTTACATTTAATGAAAATTGTAACTAAGAAAAGTTAATTTAACATTAGTATATTATTGAACAGTGGATTGCTTCGTAAAATTAAGACTGTATTAATTTGAATTAATTGGATTTAGATCCTTTTATTTCCGAAAAATTTGGCCATAAACCAAAATTAGTCGCTAAAATAACCATATCAAAATTGTGGTTTGTATTCCAAACAACACTTACACTAATATGTTGATTGATTCATAAAATAGTTCAAATGTCTTTTAATTTTTTTCCTAAAATATTTCAACTGAGACTCTTAACAGAAATCTATCCATTCCAAATCTACTTATATTAAGCAAAGGCGGTTTGTTTTACTTAAGACCTCTTCCAATATTAATTCTACGTTTCTATTTGCAAGCGAAATTTAAAAGGTTCCATAAAAGTTTTTAATGTAAGTTGGTTTGTAAAATTTTTACAACAATCCGAAATGCGTTTAAAAATTACCTTTTAAAATATGCCATCACATTTATTTATAAAATTATTAAAAATAAAAATAGTAGACTATTATTACTATAGAATAAAAATAGAAAACGGAATTGTATAGTTGTAACTCCTTATTAAATAAATATATGGTGTGTAACCAACGTGAACAAAAGATCTCGGATTAAATGTTAAACTTGCTTTTAATTGCAGTTACTAAAGGACAAACAAACAAACATTTAGATTTAAACAATTGATACAAACAGTACAAGAGGGGCCACAGGTCCAATGTCTCTTTCTGTTTCAGACTCATGATAATCCTTTAGGGTAGATACGTGATAAGTTCCAAGAACTTGGTCTGGGGTGGCTGGGTCGGCAATCTCATATGTCGTTGGTGATCTTAAGGTAAGAATGAGGTAAGGGCCTTCCCTCTTCGGCATGAATTTCTTGCTTCTATTTTTCCGGCTTATGGGATGAATGGTCACCCAAACTTTATCCCCAGGTTTAAAATACTTTTGTCTTCTTCGTCGATCGAAGTTTTCCTTTTGCCGATCCTGCTTCTGCTCAACTCTATCTTTAACATCCAAGAGTGAGTTGGCAAACCTCTTGAGATAAGGTGTGATCTCAGGTACAAAATTGTCATTGTCGATCACCTCTCGTAGATCGTGCAGGATATCATCTGTTGTTCTCAGCTGTCTTCCAAATTGTAAAAAAGCAGCTGTGTGACCGGTGGTGTCGCACACTGGGTGTTCATTGCGAAACGAATTAAAGGTAACTTCTCTTCCCAAGACGAATGTTCTTCTCCAACTAGAATAGCTAGTCGAGGTTTTAAATCACGATTTTTACGTTCTGACGGATTGGCTTGTGGATGATATACTGGAATAAGGTCTTGCGTAATCCCTAACACGTCACAAGTTAATTGCATGACAGCACTAACGAATTGTGGTCCGTTGTCGCTGATTAACCGTCGCGGAATGCCATATCGCAGGAATACATCTTCTATGAAGATTTTAGCACAGTTGGCCGCAGTGGCTTCGGCGAGAGCAAACAGTTCAACCCATTTGGTAGATGTATCTTCAACAACGAAGATCCACTTTTTCCCAGTGGGGGTTTCTATGAGAGGGCCAAAAAGATCGATGGCCAGAGTCTCAAATCTTTGTGCGTAAATGGGTGTTCTCAAGAGTCCTGCTGGTTTTTGATTTGTTGACTTATATCGATTACATTCAGGACAAGTCCTGATGTATTCGGAAATGAACTTTTTCATACCTCGAAAATAGTATCTGGATGCAATTTTCTTGTATGTATTCTCAACACCGTAATGACCAGCGGTCGGGGCATCGTGGTACTCTTGAATAATTCTTTCTCTTTCTTGTATAGGAACTACAAGCTGGGCTTCATCTTCATCCTCATGTTCAGGTGAATATCTATACAGGATACCTTGATTCATTAAATATCCACGACTAGTGTAGTTGGCAAAGTTCTCATCCTTGTCCATACTTTCAAAACATTCGATTATATTTTTTAGTTCTTCGTCTTCCATCTGTCCTTTTCGAATATCACTGGACTTCCTGGACGGCATGTTTACAGTGATAGCACACACATCAGGGGTCGAGTCTTCAACGTACGTCGGTCTTGATAGCATGTCAGCTACTACATTCGATTTCCCTGGAGTATATTCGATTTTCAGGTGGAAGGATTGAATTTTCAAAGCCCATCTGGCCAGGCGGCCAGAAGGTGACTTAATACTTAATAGCCATTTAAGGGGTTGATGATCTGATGCGATGAAAATTTCTTGATTTACTACGTAACCTCTAAACTTCTCTAAGGCCCACACTACTGCCAAGGCTTCCCGCTCGGTTGTAGAGTAGTTTCGTTCTGCTGGGATCAATAGTCGACTTGCATATTCAATGACATGTTCATCTGGTCCATTTCCCTGGAGAAGGACTGCTCCAAGGGCATAGTTACTTGCGACTGTACGGATGGTGAAAGGTTTTGATCCGTCGGCTTGTTTCAATATAAGGGAAGTCATCAATCGCATCTTCAAAGTCTCAAAGGATTCTTGTTGTTCAGGACCCCAGAGCCAAGGTACTTTCTTCTTTGTGAGGTTACTAAGTGGACGTGCTATGTCAGCAAAGTTGGGGACATATCGACGAAACCACGAGCAAGTTTGTAGCAAAGATTGGACTTCTTTCACATTGGTAGGGACTGGAATTCCTTGAATAGAAGAGATTTTCTCCTGATCAGCTTCAATTCCATCTTTAGTTATCCAGAACCCTAAATATTTCACACGGTCACAGGCAAAATGACACTTGTCTCTGTTGGCATGGAGTTTGTAGATAGACAGTCTCTCGAAAACTTTTTTAAGATCTTCTAGATGTTTGTCAAAAGTTTCTGACAGGACGATGATGTCATCAAGGTAAGATAGGGCAAAGACATCTTTCAAGCCGCTTCGAAATTTGTCAATCAATCTTTGAAAGGTTGCAGGGGCGTTTCGTAATCCAAAGGGCATACGTAAATAACGGTACGTACCAAAGGGACAAATGAAAGCAGTTTTGTCCTGGTCAACATCAGCCACTTTTACCTGATGGTAGCCTGATTGTAGATCTATGGTTGACATGTAGGAAGTCGGAGTGGCTTCATTCAAAAGATCGTCCATTCGGGGTAAGGGATAGGTATCCACTTTCGTCACAGAGTTCAATTTCCGATAGTCAACGCAGAGGCGTACTTTCCCATTTGGCTTAGGAACAAGTACCACAGGTGCAGCGTAAGGAGACTCGCACTCTTCGATTATGTTCTGCTTCAGCAAATCTTCAATCTGTTCCTTTAAAATTTCCTTCTTTGCAGGAGTCATCCGATAAGGGGATGTTGCTACCGGTGGATGATCACCTGTATCAATTCGGTGTTCTATGTATGGAGTTGGTTCTCCCCCTGGCTGGAATCATGTCTCGTTTTTGTGCAGGAGTGTGTTCAGTTTTCTTGTCTGTTCTGGGGACAGGTGTTTACCTTCATCTTCCCGAAGTTCGAATGAGCCAATGGTTGTTTCTTCTGCATCCTTTTTGAAGAACTTATACTGTATTTGAGGATTTTCGGGAAAATGCCATTTTCCAGCTTGGACATCAAGGACGATTCCAGCTGCGTGGAGAAAATCCATTCCCACCAAAGTCTTATTTCCTTTTGCTTCAGGCAACACTAGAAATTCTGTTTGGATAACTTTGTCTTCAATGTACAAGTTGACAACAGCACTCAGAGCAGTTATGTTCTGTTGAATTCCATCAGCCATAACAAATGAAATTTTCTTATTCACAAAAGTGACGTTGTGCTCTTGTAGGAAATTATACAGCTTTTCCCCTGAGATGGTGTGTGAAGCACCTGTATCAGCACATACAGCGATCTTCTCTCCATACATTTTCAGAACAATCAAACTTGATTGATACGAGTTTGAATCCATGTTGAATAACGTCATACAGTTCACAGTTGTGTCTCCTTCATGAGCCTTTGTGCAAGTAGGACACTTTGACTTGATGACTCCAGGAGTCCCACATCCGTAACACTGGATGGCTTTTCTTCCATCAGTTCTGGAATTTGGATATCCAGAAAGTACTGTTCTCGGAGGTCCCGGTGAGTTGTCATCATGAGATCTTCCAAAGGGTTGACTTTTCTTCACTGGAAAGGGTTTCCTGTATTCTTCTTTCTTCTTATAAGTTTTATTTGGATTGTTTTTCATTGCAGGCCTTAGGCTATCGTATGCATCAAGTTTTTCAGCTAGTTCTAGAGGATCATTCAAATCTGCCCAAATATCTAAGAAATGTTCTCTGATATTTGCTGGAGTTTTTCTTTTTATTTGATCAGCGATCATAAGGCTTTTAAGTTGTTCAAAGGTGGTGATTTTCAACTCTTTGATCCAACCCTCGAGATAGGAATCTAATTCGAAACAGAAGTCTCGCCAGGTTGTATCAGGGTTTTTCTTTTGTTGAGAAAAGTACTGCCTAAACCTGTCTCCTGTAATTCGAAACCTTTTCAGAAGCATTTCTCTAACCTTTTCATAGTTTTGAGCATCCTATTCATCTTCTCTAGCGATGAGTTGAGATATATCGGGTGGCAACGATCCAATCAAGTATGCAGTCCAATTCCTTTCAGGAATATTCATAAATTTCACTTGACGTTCAAAAATGGTTAGGTATAGACCGATTTCATCTTCTTTTGGGTTGAATTTTGGAATAATTCTATTTAGCTCAAACTTCGGTTGTTCCAGATGTTGGCTTCCGACATCGGTTTGCGACAGTTTCTGCGTTTCAAGTTCAAGTTTCAATTTTTCCAACTCGAATTCTCTTTCTTGTTGCATGGCCAATTCCACAGCATTTTGCTTTTCTGCTTGAACTCGTTCTTCCACAATAACGAATAACATATCTTTAACGAATTCCTCTTCAAACTTGTCACTTTTGGCTATGAGATCCCTTAACTCAATCACTTTGAGATTGTCCGACGGAGCCAGACCCAGTTCTATAGCTAATGTTTTCGAATCCTCTTTTTTGGTTCTTCCCAAAAATGCCATTGTTTCGTATATTTAATCGTGCACTTATTTATAAAAAGTTCAAAAGGTAATTTTAAAAAGTTCGGAAATATAAAAGTTTAAAAGTTCCAAAAGTGATTTTTAAATGTTCAGATTATAAAAGTTCTAAAAGTGATTTTTAAAAGTTTCAAAAACATAAAAGTTCAAATATGTCTTATTTGCACACAATTTTAAAATTCGAAACTGTTAATTTTATCCTTTAAAATCAATTAATAACACCAACAATTAATATTATTTACAACAGTTGATATTAATTTAAATGCACAAAAGATAAAGATACAATGCCCAAATGAAAAAACATCACTTCCAGAATACTGATAATGTTAATAGCACTCGTAGCTGTATTAAGCATTAGAGAAATACCAGGCATAAATTATTTCCATTAACTTTTCATTTATATACATGAACATAAAAAGAATAAAAGTCCGTTATAGACACCAGAAATTATTCACTCTTAATACAATATCAAAAGAATAACCATATATATCAATCATCTGGAATGCAGAAAAGAAAAACAAATTAGAACGAACTGGCAGTCAGATTTGTAAACACAGTATAAATTTCTTCCACTCCCTAATGGGCCTCTTGCGGAATCATTAATGGGCACAAGTGAAAAAGGGCGAGTTGCAACGTTACAATAAGTAGAATCTGCCAATATGTATGTTAACTCTTACAAAACAAATTTTCTATAAGGCAGTTCCCAAATCATTATCAATATAAGTACTTAAAAACTTATCTGTTACATTCGCAGGGAGCGAATTGACTTGTTTGTCGGGGCGACAAGACAAAGCACCGTACAGGATTGCAGGCACATACGCAGGTTACAATCACTTGTTTTTGAACCTGTGAAAAAAATGTGAGAGAGAGAGAGATCCGGGGCATTTGTGATTCATTTCCCATTAAATTATAAAATCGGCCCGACGTTGGGCTGCCATTTGTAACTCCTTATTAAATAAATATATGGTGTGTAACCAACGTGAACAAAAAAACTCGGGGTAAATTTTAAACTTGCTTTTAATTGCAGTTACTAAAGGACAAACAAACAAACATTTAGATTTAAACAATTGATACAAACAGTACATTAGGGTACAATACAAAAGGAAACATTGAATTTAATAGGGAAATACCTGAATCATAATTAAATCGTGGAAAGATAGACAACACGTCTTTACTGATAAATGAATCCTCTCTCTCTGGTTAAAAGTAAAAACTTAATTATCCACTTATAAAGTTGAGGGTGTGAAGGAGGTGGCTCCATCTTTATTCATACTTTAAAGCGTCTCTGTTATATAGTTAAGTTTTCTTTGTAATACTGTTGGGAAAACACAAAAAAAAAAAAAAAAAAAAAAAAAAAAAAACATTTTAAAATTTAATATATCACCAGGTTGTTGCATCTTCGAAATTATATAGAACTAAAAAGAAATGTCGATCCTTAGTGGTATTTTAAAAAAAATATCTTTGATAACTATTTTAGAAGAAATTCATCCATTCTTTATGCTAGTTAAACACTGTTTTTCATAGAAAATTATATTCTGTCAGAACCCTATCCACTATTTTACTTTTAAACTTAGCATATATATCCATAGGGTACATGTTTAAAAATAGTCTTATTGGTTTGATGAAATATGTATTCCCTTTTATTTACAATTTCAATGTATACAGTTTCAAATTACGCTAAAAATTTCCCTATATTTATATTTCTTAAGTATTATCTCTTTCCTAATATTAACCATGAATAATTTAAATTCAGGTAGAAATCAGAATTCCTTCTTACAAAAAAAAAAAAAAAAAGTGTTTTTAAATGAGAATTAGTGCGTTTGTTGTAATACCTGACTTTTGCAGAATGCGATTGTGGTACTAAAGGAAGATGCAATATTGGTGTCAACGATAAGAAACATTGCACTTGTGATGAAGGATACGTTTGGAGAGGAGAAGGAATCTGCCATGGTACAGTAAGACTTTTGGACATCTTTAAAGTCCCGCTACTTTGCTAAAGAATTTAATGAATTGTTAGAAACTGTTTTATTATTGGGCCTTGAGGATTTATCTTTAAGACAAAGATCTTTACTGCTAAAAACATCTGGATTGTTGGATTATGTAAATTTTTTCTATATTCAAGGCGGTAACCCTATTTCAGATTTGCATCTCGTATGTGAGTGGAACCGGTAAAAATAAACGAATTGGGTGAATCACTTGAACATTTATTTCCATTTGGATCTTTGACATATTTGTATGTTTATTTAGCAGTTTTGGTATTAACTAAAATGTTATATATATATATCATTACTATGTTTTTATTACCTCAAATACCATGAAATTCTTTTTTAAATTCTTTCATATTATGAATTGTTTTTCGAAAGAAGTGCACAGTGGGCTGAATTCAATTAAAAATTCATTGTAAAAAAATATTTCTAAAGAAATGGGTTCAACAAAACAAAACTGGATTATCTCAATTAAAGTTGACAAATTGATGGCGTGTTTCACTTTTGGAAATCCATATTGTTCCCTGAATTATCTTGATGTCATGAACCCTAATATTATAAAGTGAATTTATACTGAATTTATTTGTCATTTAGAATATAAATACATTTTTAGTATGTGTTCGGCGATAGCTCAGTTTTAATAAATTTAAGCAACACATTTTCACGTTGAGGGTTGGCAGTTTTGCACAGTTTTATTAATATTGGAAAGTTGGACTGTAAATGAAAATGATAACTATCCTGATGAAATGATAACTAACCTCACACATTCCGCCAAAGTGCGGGAATCAAGCCATAATGATTAATAGACGAATAAAAAGGGTGGGGAAGGATGGAAGATGCGCGACGGGGTTTCGCAATAACACAGGCGTTAACAGTATGAAAAATAGGGTGGATCGTTCTTCTATGGAGAAAAAAAAAATAGTATTAATCAGAACCTACCTATGGGGAACAAATGTTCTATGATTAGGGAAAAAATAATAAAAAAAAATTAATTTTAAAATTTTACTCTGCCACAAAGGGGTTGAATTTTCGAAAACAATGCAAAAAGTCATAATTTTGGTTACATGATTTTACTCTAAAAATAACTGTTTTTTCTATATAAATTCTAAAAAAAGTGATTATCACTGAATAATTAGTAGTACAATGTACATTTCAACCTTTTTTTTTTTTACCCTTGTGCGACAGATTATGAGGACTTGGTTAAGTGGGAGAATGTGAAAGAACGATTTAGTGATGACATGATTTCAGGAGCAATAGTAAACCCAGAAATTATTTCTACGACAATGCTACCTACTATCAAGGGGTATCCCTGTTATAATCAAGCTACAGAGCGAATTGTCACAGAAGCATTTAATGCTGTACGTGGATCATATAGAAGAGACGGGTTAATAAGAAATAGCCTGGAATCATGAAACCTCAAGCCAGTTTTCAACAACAAACGTGATTAGCGTTCACTGTAATTCAGAAGATTTTTTAGATTTTTCTTGATTTAATTCTTAAGAAGCTGTTATATGTACCGAAAGCTTTTTTTTTCTTGTAACCATTTAATATATGTCCTTTCATTCCAATAAACATTTAAAAATACTAAAGGCCTGTTTCACTTAAACAAAAATCACTTTGACATTTTATCATTAAAAAGCTTAAATATCAAAACTTCACCCCCCCTTGCAAAGAGTTTAATATAAAATGTTGTTTTTTTTGTTGTTGTTTTTTTTTAATTTTATTTTTTCCTTAATCAATGTACCTTAGAACATCTTTTCCATATAGGTAGGTTTTGAAATTCCACAGAAAAAAAACTCAATTGACTTTGACTTTTTGCTATAAAAAAGCTCAAATACCTTAACTTCAACCTCCTTGTGGCAGTATTGAACTTAAAATTTTATTTTTTTAAAATTATTTTTCCAAGTATCTATATACCATAGAACATCTTTTGCCCATAGGTAGGATTTGAAATTCTGAATTTTTTTTTCTATCCACCCTAATGAACAATGGGATCTTTGTAATTTTTTTTTACTGTTATATAAAAAAAAAATGTCAAAAATTATTGTTTACGTTTTTTAATACCATGTAGGAAACATATATTATTGAAAGGGTGAACAACAGTAAATCATAGTAAGTTGGATAGATTTTATTATTGTTACTATGTTTTTCAATATAAAAGCTAGAAAAAAAAGTCTGCAAATTGTAGAGGTAAATGTCTTTGTTTATTCCAATTCAGACACGACAATTTATAAGAAAACATAACATCAAATCAAAGGGATGGTACTCCACTACATCAAAACCCCCAACACTCAATTTAAGTATAGAACAGTAAAACGTTAAAAATATGCATATAATTTTTTAAAAGATATGAATATAAAAGATACTGGCCAGACCTGGCGTCACAATATTTCCGTATCTGACTGGCCATGCCTGGCGCCACAACATTATATTGAATAATTAATAATATAAGGTGGGTCATTTATTCTTTTTGTAGGATTCAAGGATACATTGAGTTATGTGGTTTATAATAAATAATATAACAAAAAATTATATAAATAACATAATAAATCATATAAAATGCATAATGAAAATAATAGTATTGGGAATGAATTATTATGAATTATAAATAGGTAATAAAAAGCAAGGGATAATTTTGAATTTAGATAAATATAATTATTTGTCCCAAAAAAAGTAACGCTTTTGTTCACAAAAATTGTTTTAAAGCAATTAAACGAATGTAACTAATAGCATAATCTTTTTTTTTTAAATAATTGTTTTATTTCCAGATCCATGTTCTTCAAACCCTTGCACAGAAAATGGGCTTTGTACTGTCGAAAGTAACAATTACAAATGTTATTGCAAGATAGGATATAAAGGTGAACAGTGCAAAGAAAGTAAGTTTCAATTTGAAATATAATATATTCAACATTTTCAGGAATATCTGTGAGTGTTGGAATAAAAAAAATAGAAGTATGGATCATGTAAACAGTAATGTTTTTGTATAATGAGAAAAAATACGCAATTTATCTTTTCGTTACGCAGATGTAGAGGATGACAGTTCCCATGTTTGCAGCCATCAACCGTGCAAGAATGAGGGGATTTGTTTTAAGAATGGAACGGACTATATGTGCCAGTGTAAACCATATTTATGGGGTGAAAACTGTACTGTGAGTGAATGGTGCGAGAATAACAAATTTTCAGTCTGTGGTAAAGCTGATTGTATTTACAAAGATGATACCAATAGAAGTTTCTGCTTTTGTGGTGAATCGCAATTCTTCGATGCGAAGGCTAAGGATTGCAAAGGTAATTTATATTTTGTATTAAGCGAATTTTTATCCTGGTTTTTAAATATTCAGATCATGGGTTTGGTCTTTAAAATTGTAAAAAATGCTGATGAAGTATGAGATTATGTGAAGAATTAAACTGTTTTATTAATACAAATGTTGAGTATAGGATAGGATTTTGGAATGTTTGATGAAATAGAAGATTGTGTTTAAATGTAAATGTATTTGTTATATTTAAATTTGGTATTAAATAAATAACGAAAATGAATTATGTTCGCATTATATTACGATAATTAATATTAAAGAATGTATCAAAACTTTATGCATTATTACATTTTGAAAGTTTGTGAAATACATTAGATAACTATTTTATATTATATCTTCCCCAAACCTAGCAGTCATTATAACAATAAGACAAAAGTCTTAGAATGTATTCGTTTCTTTCTTTTAAAAAAAAAAGAAGAAAAAAAAAGAAAAAAAAAAGATTATAATGCAGATAATGAAGCATTGGTAAAACAAGAAAAGTAGTTTCACAATTGCTTAAAGAACATTCGTATTTTATGTGTTCACATACTTTTTCTTAATTATATCTTTTGCAGAAATCGACAAGTGTGTAAGCAAGTTACTAAAAGGGGAGTGTTCGGCTGCTCATGAAATTTGCGAAAACGGAAACTGCAAATGTGAAACAAATTATAAGTACTCAGAAAATAAGTGTGTTTGTAAGTGTATTTATACTTCATAGTGAATATATTACTTAAATTAAAGTTAAGGTTATTAATATTAAAATCTCATGCAAAGTGTCATTGAATCAAATATCATGTGAGCATTCTATGGTTCGTTTAGGTCGTTTAGTTGAATCTCTCACTTATGTTTAGAAGATGAATGAAAGCGAGCCTCACTAATCAGTTTATAAATAGTTTTATGTTTATCTTTAAGTTTGTGTACATTAAATTGAAATGTTTATGTATTAATGTAGTGTTTGTGACTGTATAAAAAATTCATACTGGGTCTATCAAAAAAATTTGGTGGTATTCATTGAAAACATTGAAACTTTTCTTGGATTACAGCAGTCATTTTTTCCTAATGGGTTTTGCTTGAAACTAAGCATGGTGGATTCCTTGCAATGGAAATTATTTTTGGTCTGTCCTGTCCCTGTGTGGCATGCGATGATCCTGTATTGTGCCATGGCTGAGCACGCACAAAATCTGTTGTCACATGATGCATGTCCGTTGATAGCACTGCAATATTAGACAATGTCAGAAACGTTGGTTTAGGAAGAGTGGTCAAATCTGGTTGAAACTCGAGCAGTGTTCTAAAATGCACTATTTCTTGAAAAATAAACATGCCAAAAACATCAGAAACATATTTTTGCCCTCCATCCTTTCTCATAAAAAATTATTTCAATTTTAAAATTGTGCATCAACACTTTAAAAAACTTCCAGCTTATATATACTATCCGGCATTGGAGGAGATTGGTCAACATCGGTATCCAACTGCCGATTTACAACGCTCCACATCGGGAGTGGCAGAAGTCAACCGGTACTGACCAATACTACTAGATAGTGATACCCTTCATTGCAACTGACATGATACACGTTAAAGGGGTTTTAGTTCCGTCATTCTTCGGTCTGATTTACTGAGGGAGTGGTACAGTGGCGGACACTTCTAAAAACCGTATTTTCTATTGGGTAACTTCGGTTACTTTTGTCTAACGATTGTAGTTTTAAGCATTTATCATTATAGATGTCTTGTTTCGAAACTATTTCCACCTGGTGCTTCAATTTGATAAAAGTTCTGATGCATGTTTTATTTCTATTGCTATTGTCACGGCAAGTTGCAAAAATAATAGAAATAATCGATAATTATAAAACAATAAGGGGATTTTTATGGGAAACTTATTTTTAAAAATTACAACACTAATTACTAACTATTACAAGCAGCTGAAGTAAAGGAAAAAGGTACAAAAGTGTTCCTGAAGTCTAACATATTAGTGCAAGAAATATCAACAGTATCTTTAAAATTAATCAAAATAAAAAGCAATCATAAACGTGACTTGGATCATTTTAAAAGAGATACAAGAGACAGATATTAAGGCATTCTTAAAATTATGAATTTCTAGCATTATATTCATGAGACAGTTTTATTACATTTAGAAACAAATTTTATCAGAACTAAGTTTTTACTTCGAAATCAGCAACATTGAAATTTGCTTTCGAAATAAACATAATGAACAGCTAATTTTAAAATCGCTATTCGATTTAATGCAAAAATAGAGTGTTAGTTTTTTGTAATTGGTGTGGTACGACATCAGAAACATATTTTTTAATTACCTTTATTGTGAGTATTTTTTAACCTGTGCTTTAAGAACTGTTTTTATGATTTAGTTGATGCTTGCAAGGGAAAACCTTGTGGAGAAAATTCCAACTGCATAGACGGGGGGGATGGAACGTTTAACTGTTTGTGTGTGGAAGGACACTTTCAAACGGGTTCCGGCTGCAAAAAAAGTATGTTCCACTACTATATTCTTTATAAAAAAAGCAATGCTTTTATTATTTTATTATCTGAAATTAGATCATAAAGTTCTCTTATATATAACATTTATCACCTTCATTAGTAAATTAAATCTGCAAAAATATATATAAAAAAATATCACAATTTACTAACTTTAAGCCTTACGAGCGGACGCAAAATTTAGCGTATCATTTTTCAAAATACTTTTTTCCATTATAAAACGACTAAAAGGATGTTTTTCTCATCTATTACAAATCGAAGATATAAGTATTTTAAGTTTAGTGACAGTATAATATTTTTTTTTTTTAATTTCTTTCCCTACATAAGAGTAATTTTGGAGAACTGATTGGTTTGTACGCTTAACGACTTATATGCATGTACAATGACGGATAATCAGACCGGGACTTACAGCTTAACGTGTTTGGAGAATTGAAGATTAATCATATAAATTGTTTCAAAATTTTCCCATTTATTAGCAAATACGAATAAACCATTTCCGCGCTAACACATTTACATTCTATTCCACAAATAAAGTCCCGTTTTAAAGAAACTAGTATGGCTTGATATTGAAATGTTTACGTCAAGCTAGTTTTTTCCTTTAAATACATAGGAGTTTATAAAACACGATTTTGGAATTCAAATTTTAAAGTTAAGTTTAATGTAAAATAAGCCCTGGTTCTTTTAACCTTCTAACATTTATTAAGGTATACATATGGATTAGGAATCGTGAAATTTGACTCAAGTCTGCGTTTTTGTTTTTTGGTTTTAAAATATTCCCGAATTCATTACCATTAAAATGATACCATTTTGTTTCTGAGACTCAAATTACTCTTTAAATTACATTAGGTTCTGTGAACCTGTTTTGTATC
The DNA here is from genome assembly GCA_963978545.1 of Linyphia triangularis. NCBI lineage: Eukaryota > Metazoa > Arthropoda > Arachnida > Araneae > Linyphiidae > Linyphia > Linyphia triangularis. The sequence continues at coordinate 79,268,029 of OZ021731.1, forward strand.
CCGTTCATTAGTGCAGTAAATTTTAAACGCGTTTTCTGAAGAATGACATTTTGGTGTTATATGACTTTACGCCAACGGTCATAATTTCACAAAAACTGGTCCGATTTACAAAATTTTAATTTTGCTTTGTAGACAATAGTTGTGAATGTGTTTTCTATGGAGAATCTAATATATATTTTTATAAACAAATTTTTTATGCATATTTTAATCTTAATTTTTTGTTAAAAACCATGCATTTTTTCAAACTTTTTATTAAAAAATTTATAATTAAATAAATATTGAAGCTAAATTCAAAATTCTGCATAGGAACATGCGTCAATATAATATCTTTTATTTGCAATAAAAATAATAACTCTAAGTTAATTACAAGTTTATTTATGTATGTTCTAATAATGTCCTTATTAGTCACTTTAATTACAATTAGCTGATTAAAAAATTGACGGAAAAAAAAGTTTGTATATAAAAATGTATCATTTTTAATTCTTATATACTGCCAAAAAGTTTGAAATTATAACCTAAAAATTAAAGAAAATCATCTCAATTGTATATGTATACCTTAAATAACTTCTTCTGAGGAGGAATTGTCTAGTAAGGATCATACCTTCTACTCGCTATGTTACAATCTTCTAACTCAGTTAATTTAGAAACTTCTTTGTATAAAACCTTGAAATTTGGTGAGTAGATACGAAAAGGATCCACTTAATGAAATAGCATAAACTAAAAACTCAAAAATAACGTCTAATATATTTTATTTTATATTTGAAATCCTTACGTCAATGCATATGCAGTGGTTCCACCTGCAATACTCCTTTGCTTTTGCTTTTTTTTTTTTTAAATTTTCACTTATAAAATAAGATATATTAGACGATATTTTCGAGTTTTTAATTTAAGTCATTTCATTAAGTGATCATTTTCGTACTTACTCACCAAATGTCATGGTTTCATACAAGACAGTTAATAAATTAACTGGGTTTGGAATATTGTAACATAACGAGTATAGAATGATCTTTACTTGGAGTTCCAATTAACTGGGGTTTATTTACGGTGATGGACGAAAGTGTCACGCGTTACGTGAATACCATTACGTTTTAATCATTTCATTACATGACTTTTATAGTTGATCTCTGTTCTCCTGGAATAACTACATGTGATCAGAATTGCCGAAATGGAATATGTTCCTGTTCTAAAGGCTTCGATTTAGACGAAGATAACCGAACATGCAGTAAGTTTCCATATTCTTATTAACTGGCAAATATTTTAATTTTAGCAGGAAAAGTATTAAAAATATATAACTAGGGCTTCCTACTCAAAGCGCAAAATTTTCAATGTTGAAGCTATTATGAAACTTTGTTGAAATATGAAACTTCGTTTTCAAAATGACTGTGTGCTGAACACGTTATTTACCTGAAAAAATTTGAAAATACTTGACATCACTTAAGAAAAAACAAGCAAATGTCTAAATAATTAATAGATATCTGGTAGACATTTCCTTTATTTTGATTAATACTGATATCAAAAACTGTTATGATTTATGTAGATGGAGATTATTGTATTTGTAGTTAATTGATGACCTTTAATGCATTTTCTTGAATTAATATCAATGGATAAAACTTTATTAACTCGCACTAGGCTTGTAATTGAAAACACCTTTTTTTAAATGGATATAACTAGTTAATTAATAATATTTTCTTCAACTACCTTTATTTATTCTTTTAAATTATAATTTGTATTAAAAAATAACATTTATTTTAAATAATGAATCTGAAAAAATATAATTAGAGCGATGTTTTAAAATTTCCTTGTAGAGGCAAAGATAATTTGGGAAACAAGCTTTCCCAGGTAGCACCGCGGTCTTGGCCAATGTAGAAAACAGGGGTTCTGGGAAGATTCGACAGTCCATGCCGAATCTCGAGGACCGTTCCAAAACACACACACACATATATATTTTAAAATAAACTTGCCAAAGCCATCAAAAAACATTTTTTTTTTACTCCTCCATCCTTTTTTATAAAACTATATTTCAGTTTTAAAACTCTGCATCAGCATTTCAAAACTTCCGGCATATTTTACCCACGGCACGGCTTACGGCATATAAAGCCCAAGACACTTGAAATTTGTTAATTTTCTAATAGAAGATGCAAAATTATTACTGTAATTTTATTGCACATTTAGTAAGACAACTCAACCTATTTCACCTCATTTCCTTTCCATGCCCATAACGTCCAATATGGTAAACTTTTAGCCAAACTCATGTTTGCAAAAAAGTCTTTAAATAAGCTTATCATATTTTCACTAGCCTATCCCCCTAAGTTTATTTTCATTAGCCATTACGTTATATTCATCTTTATTAAATAGTAGACGATTTAAACCATTGCATCTAGTTTAACACCAATTCAAAAATGTGAAAAATTAAGAGAGAATTTAGTTGTTTCATCCAACATAATACCATAGAATGTAATAATTAAATTACATATATTTTTTGGTTATGTTACTTAACGTGAATACTTTGAATATATCGTTCCCAAACTCCTAATTTTGCAGTAGGTGTAATATTAAAAATTGTATTTTCTTTTGGAATGTAATGTGTTATTATTATTATTATTTTTTTTTTTTTTAATATTTCAATGACTTTATTAGTAAATTTAAAAAAAAGAAAACTAAAGCTCTTCTGTAGTTTTTTTCATTCTAAATATTTCCCTAATTAATATCCATTTAGAAAAATAGTTGTAATTTCAATTTAAAGTAATATCACAAATATATGGAGCTTTTATGGAGGATAAAGGAACAAATATGAGAGGAGGGTGAGAGTGACGTTCAATGACTCAGATGCTCGCCATAAAGGCGGATTTACACGCTACCAGTTGATATCGCCAGTTTGTGACGTCATGTGACGTCACCTGGCTACACTCTCCAGTAAATCAAACATTTCTATTTTCTGGCGCCTGCGACACCCATCACCCAATCACGTGCGCTCTTCAGTGATCACCGATAGATGGCACAGCGGTCTCATTAGCTGACGTCACCGAACTGGTGATCTAAACTGGAACCCTGACTGGTAGCGTGTAAATCCGGCTTAACGTTCTTAAACTCTGTATTAAAGACAGGACCGGATCTAGAGAGGGTGAAGGGGGAGATCTCCTCCCTCCTAACTCTTCAGGGATTGCGAAACAAAGAGCAAGCACACATTTTTCAAGTTTCTAGAAAAGTACCGACATCTCAAATTAATAAAATTAAACTAATCTAAATTCACTGAGAAGAAACTAGAAATGTTGATCTCATTTGTCATAATTATATATGAAATGGCAGATGGATATTGACAAGTATGAGAAGTAAATTATTTTAAGCGGGTATAACAGTTTATTACTGCTTCTGTTAATATGGAATAGCTTGTTGTATGCTCAATTCATTTACTCAAGTATCAGATTCTTCCTTCTAAGCCGGCAAACAGTCTAATTATCATAAATTAAGTGTTTTAAGATTTAAATACAACGTTTGTATCATTGAGATTTCCTTTTATTTATCGAACCAGATACATTCACTGAAATATTCTATATTAAGTTTCGTTCCCTGTTCCAGACAAGAAGGAAGAAACCGAGCTGTGTGGTAAACCATGTGGGATTGGTAAGTGTGTGAAACGAGCCGATAAAGAAGAATGCGTGTGCCCTAGTGTAACACACGTTTCAGAGAATGGCAACGGCACATGCATAGGTATGTAAAACCCATTTGATATTTCATTGTTGCGGTTTCTAACAATTTGAATATATTTTTTTTAATTTAAAAATTAAATTGATAAAATGTATTATAGATTCTTTTTGTTCTAAAACATTTACCATATAAGTCCTTGGAGTTCTACATTTCAAACTAGTTTAAGAAACCAGAACAGTTTATTTATTTATTTATTTATTTGTTTGTTTGTTTGTTTCTTTGTTTGTTTATTTATTTATTTATTTATTTATTTATCCTCTTAATGTTTTTTTCCTCAATTATTGAAGTTTCCATAGTGTTCTAAAAAGGGAACTTGTATTATGGATACCCCGTATATTAATAAAAAATCGTTACATATTTAAATTGCACGTTCTTAGAGAATTATGCAACTTATTCGAATAAAGGCATCTTTATAATATTATGAATATATGCTATTGTAAACATGATGATGTTAATGAAAAAAAATATCAAAATAGTAATAAATAACATTTCAAACATTTGCATCACCAATAGACTTTACTCACAAATAAAATTGGTTGCATCTCATATTGAGATTTTGAGTCTCGGGTCTTATATTGTCACCCTGTTCCGAAAAGTTTTTGGTTAAGCGGCGAATTTAGCTTTAAATCAAGCGCGAAAATCAAGAATTTCTTTAACAGATTGCACCTGTAACTAATTTTGCACAGATTGCATGGAACTTCAAAGGATTGCATCGTAAAAAAACAACCTAAGTAGACAAATTAAAAAACCAGCATTGTTCTCTTTAATTGGTAGTTCAGAAAAGTGGGTAAAATGTTTCTTTACCTTCTATTAGTAAATGCAGTGTATTTGGCTCAAACGATTCATAAACTTAATCTAGGACCTTGTAACTTAACGATAAAAGATTTGCATTGAATATTTTTCATCTTAATATTGTAGAAATGATTCTTAATAAAATAATGGTCGTCGCAAATATTTATTTGCTGTGCTAATTAAAATAGAAATGATAATTGAATTTTTGTACATTCTTGAGATTTTACCTTTTTCGGATGTATCCTGTAGTTATCAAATAATGTCAGAAAATATGCACATATAAGTATATGTATGTGTTCAAATTGGTATTCCGTCTTTTGAAGTCGTTTGAAAATGACAACTCTCCAACAATCTTCAATAATGAAACGAGTTGGAACTTTCAGAGATTGCATTTTATGCTTAAAAAAATGTGTTTGGGATAAAAACAAAGAAAACACATTTTTTTCATGTATAAGATTGTAAACCAAACTGCATATATATATTATTTTCTAAGAAATTGAGTTAATGTATATGAATGGCAATAGTAGACCTGTCCCTAAGTAGTTTTCTACAGAAGAGATCAAAATAAACGTTTTCCTGTATTTTATATGTATTGCATTAGAATACAATTATCTTAAGAGGTTTAGCTCCTCTGTTGATTGAACATTTTGTGAAGCAATTAAAGGCGAGTTTTAAAGGGACCGAAAAAAAAATTACGCTGTGTGGACAAGTTCGGCTTTCTTCAACGGTTCCTCATATGCAATAAACGTAGATTTAATATCCTCTATTTTTTTTTTAATTGTTGCACTTTGATTTTTTTTAGATCGTTGCATGGCTGGTAAACTTCCCAAGAATGCATGTCCCAAAGGCATCAAATGTGTATCTCTTAAGGAACTTGGATACAAATGCAATTGCAGTGGGAAATATAAACTAGCAAAAGATGAAGTCCATTGTGAAGGTAAAATTTATTGAATTTTGTAAGGCGAAAATATTCTTTCCGATTTATGTCCCTCAAAATGTCTATCATAATAAATGTGTTGAAATCCTTGAATATTTACATATTATATTACAATATTAAAAAAAAAACATCAGTGTTATCTTGTCCTATAGTTATTTTTAAAATTTAGTATCCTTTACATAAAGTACATATGTATAAGTATTTATGAATATTTGGTAGTCGCATGATTCTTTGTATTTGAAAACTAAATTTTTATATTTAAAAAAAAAAAAAAAAAAAAAAAAAAAAAAACACACATTTGTCATATTGCATTGTTCTACAAATATGCAGTGTATATCTATGCCCAATTTCGCTAATTAAAGCGAGAAAGAAGATTCAAGAAAATTAAATTTTAATTATTGCCTGTTTCATGAATCAAATTACTGAAGGATCCGAAATTACACTTTATTTTTGAGTTTTTTTTTTAAATAAATTCCTTTTCGTTGATTTGGAGATAGAGCATATTTATACTAATTTGGTTTTCTCATTCTATTGAATAGTGTAGAATAATTTAGGCTTTTAAATTGATTGTTTTCAAGAATATTTTGAGGGGGATTCCTGAAATAGTCTTTAAATGTTATAGATTTGTTAAAAAAAAGTTTTGTATGTATATATGTTAGGAGAAAACTATTTTAGTATCGCCTATTAATTTACTTCTCCCTTTCAAAGCGAATCTTCTATTTTTAATCTTTTCATCGATCATCCCTTTCATTCAATAACGTTCCCGTATTTCAATAGTCTTTGACAGCACTCTCCCAACTGAACTGTTTATTGAGAACTTATATTATTGCTCGTTATTATGTCAGACTGATTTAGTTCCCTACTACCTTGGTATTTTAATTTTTGCTGATCTAGGAGCTAATTCAGGAATTGTTGTGTGTTTGTATGAGTATGAACGAGACGATATCTTTCTCTGTCTCACTCGCCCAAAAAACTTAGTAAATATCCACAATTTAAAAGACTTCTCCATGACTCGCCTCGCTCTGCATGACTTTTCAAAATGATTTGAGCATTTCATATACATATATTGTTAAATTTGACGCAACAAATTCTTTAGTAATATATAAAATGAACTTTTGTCGCATGTCAATATTTGTACAGTATCAGTAGCTTTAAACCGTTGAACGCGTTTCTTAGAAGAACATTAACTTTTCCAAAAACATCAATTATAATAATAATAACAATAATGACTATATTCTGTGCATGTGTTATAACAGTGACTTATTTCAGTCAAGGATATGTGCAGTGAAGGAGGCGGAAACTATAAATGTGCGCAACTCAACGCACGCTGCATCGAGGTTCCTTCGAATGATGAAGGTTTCAAATGCGAATGTCAAGACGGATTTGGTAAAGACGATTCAAAAGGAGGACGTTGTGTTCGTAAGTATAGGAAAATTACTTCTTTTCAATGTTTGTAAACAAGGACAGAGTTTGATTTTTCATTTTCATTATTCAACCCTGATTTAACCTTTTATGTAGGAAATTTAGGACTAGAATGACTCTGAATTTTTTGTTTTACAAGTATAGAGACGGTGCAACCCCGTGGTCGTTTTAATTTCTATGTAGATTATTCAGGATGCCCAAATTAAATGTTAATAATTTCTACTGTCGAATAAAAACAATCTATTTGTGATATTAAGCAAAATTAGTCGCTGAATTGTTTGATTTTGGATACAATTTTTATTTTCCGCGTATGACGTACGACCCCAATTGCCTGAAACAACTGAAGGCCCAATTGCCAAGTCACCAAGATCTCCAAATGTCACTCCACTTGATATTTTTATTTAGAGAGTAGTCTGCCGAGTCAAAAATGACCGAAACTATTCAAATATCGACTTTGAATGAGTCGAACTAAATCCGATTGCCAAATACCTCATAACTTTCCAAAAAATAAACATCATTTATTTTTCCTGGTAACCCACCGCTCTTTAATATCCAATTAAGAAGGTTGCAGACGATTTGTGTTTCCTGGCGCCAAGATATTTCATCTTTTTAAAAGTGAGTCAAGTTGATAATAAATATTACGTCATCATTGACGTAATATTTATCGCCAACTTGGCTCACTTTTAAAAAGATGGAAGTATTTTCCCCCAGAGAATAAATATAACGTCTGCCCTTAGGGTATCTAAACTTGCTGTCGCCTCTCGGACTGTCAATGAAACGTTCGTACAACTGGCGAAAATGAATATTATCTAAAGGTACAGATGTAATAATGGTTATGATGATGGTTTTTAGAATAATGAAGAGGGATCGTCCATCTGTGATCAAATGCTTCATTTTTATAGCCACAATATTTACCGAAGCATTGCCGTACAACGAGTGAAATTTTATATTAAGTATAACACGAGTAGTATTAATATAATAAAACATTTAAAGAGAAAGTAACTGGCTTTTTATTACACTTTAAAAGTTTTTATAATAAAAAATTATAGAAATTAAAAAAAAAAAAAAAAAAAAAACTAGTTTTTTTTTTCACTTCAAATTTTTGCCTTTTTTCTTTCTTTTACTCTTGATATACCTGTTATAATAAATAATTATTTTATATCAATACTATGGCAGATATTATAGCAAAAAAAATACAGCCTTAGGTTTGTGGGGAGATGTCAGATTGGCGACCTGTCTTAACCTTTAATGTGAAAATTTTCGAAATTCTATATCTTACGAAGTAATTTTGATAACTATTAATTTTTCACTTAAATATAAATCATTTAAATACTAATTAAAAATTACAGCATTATTTCTAGGTATTTTTAATAAATTATCATATTTTTTTGCAGATAAGTGTAAGTTGGAAGCTAATATCAAAAAGTGCTTGGATCGTACAGGCAGTGTGTGCGAGCTTAATGAAAAATTTGAAGCTATCTGTAAGTGCCCACCACTTTATGTAGACAAAGGCAGCCAAAATTGCGACAAAAGAGGTGAGTCGGTACATGCATTTATCCAACTTTAATTAACTTTTATAGTTTGGGAAAATTTTAAAGAGACTTGGTAATCCTTGTTTTCACAAAAAATAATAAAATATAATTTTTTATTTTTTTATTTTTTGCGTGTTTATAATCTTTGAAACTTTCTCCTTATTCTGGCAAGTTTTTGAGCTGATCCAATGACTGCAATTGCAGAAAAACTGTATTTTTATAGAGAATTTAACATTGCTAGAATAGCTCCTATGATATTGCGAATGCATTTTTCTCAGTTCGTGGTTTTTGAAATTCCCACCTTACTCAAATTGCTAAAACTTCAGCAAATATGAATGAAATGACTTGAAATTTTTTTGCATCATTCTTAATATCTTTTTAACAAAAATAGGCATGGGTTAAAACAAAAACTTTTTTTTTTAACCAATTTAAATGTTGAAAAATATCTGTTTTTTACGCTTTTTTTACCTAAAGTTACCGTAATTATCGTTTTTCTCGAAAACTATTTTACGTATTCTAAATCCGATGCCAAAAAAGGTAGAGAATATTACTAGAAAGCTTTTATAAAAAAAAATAAAAAATCACGAAAAAACATTGAAGAATGGAAAAGAAGATTGAATTTGAAATTAGATGAATTTGTTTTTAAATTTTGAAATTTGGAAAATTTAGAGCACTATATGAACTTTTTTTAAACTCAATTTAGTTTTTACTTAGTAATACTTCCGAATATGTAAAAATTATAATTTTAAAGGCTTAAATAAAAAAAATAAAAAAAATTTGAAGGGTACCAAGTCTCCTTAATTGATTAAAAATGTTTTCTGTGAGATTGTCTGCTAAACATATTATTTTTATGCTCTGCACAACAAAGTAGTGTAAAATGTTAGGAATAATAGGGGCTCAGTCCTTACAATGGCTCATGTACACATTCCTAGGTAAAACTACAATTGATAGAGACGCGTTATTTGTAAGGTCTTGTCGAGGCTAATAATTATGTAAAAATCAGCAGACAGTTTTGTTAATTTGTTAATGCGTCAACTTGGCAGAAGTTATACGTCTTTCACGACGTAAAAGTGTTTCATGTTAACTTCGACCAAATTCGCGTTTTGGTGAAGAAATAAATTGTTCTCGAAATTGCAATGTTAGTCGTTAAAAAGAAAAGGATTGACTAAAACATAAAAGCAAATTTTCATAACTTGCGTGTAAGCAGGAGCAATAAGTAGACTGCTTAGTTCAGATGCATTATGCTGCATGGATTATATTCAAAAAAGCATAATTAATACATAATTAAGTTCATTTATACAGCTGCCAAGGGCTATATACAATAAAGAGGTGTCAGAGAAAAAAAGTAACCCATTAAAATTTTACTATAAATCTTTTATATGTATTGCCAACTTTTATGTGTCCTTGCAAATTATTTAAACGACTTTAATCTCAGATCGAGTTTTATACTCGAGTTTATACTTTGTCTTACCCAAAAAACTTGAAAGAAATCATGAGCATCGATAACTAGTCTATCTGAAAAGTTTCAGTTTGTTTGGATGCATTTAAGTGGATCTTGTTAGCTACAAACAGCATTGAAGTTAAAATAAAGACATTGGATTTAGAAATACAACAGTTTCTTAGACAAAAAAAAAAAAAAAAAAAAAAACCTATTACCCAAATAACACAACAGTATTGTCCAATGTCAGTAGAAAGGGTTGTAGAAGAATGGCAAATTATGACCAGAACTCACGGATCGCTCCAAAATACATAATTTTTTTTTTTTTGAATAAACAAGTCAAAACATCACAAAACATATTTTGCCCCACGTCCTTTTTTATAAATAAAGTATTTCAATTTTAAAACTGTCCATCATTATTTAAAAACTTCCAGTATATTTTATCTATCGTTTGGAGGGATTGACCAATAACGGTATCCAACGGCTGATTTATATCGGGATTGGTCAATATCAGCTGATATTGGCCATTTATGATGCATCTAATGAGACGACGAAATCCCCTGTTCTTGTCAAAACAAATGCTCCCAATGGAAGATTAAATGATACAGAGAGTTATTAAAGGTTTAAATTACAATTTGCCTTCTAACCATTACAATACAAGTTTATGGTTCTTTTCAGTACTAATTAACTCTAGTCACTTGTCAGGTCTTTGGTGTTGGTATTGAAATGCTACGTTAGTGAATTTGGGAGTATCACAAATATATACTAAAAAATGGTTGTGCGATTTTGTTCTATTATCTCACCACTAAGTAATACTTTTATAAATCATTGACCATACTATGAAGACCCATTGCGTTGGCACGTTTCATTAACTTTGAGTTTTTGACAAAATTTAGAAAAATCGTACGCAAATGCTTTGTTCAACATACTATGTGATAAATAAATTTCGTTATTTTAGTTACTAAAGATGATACATTAAAAGTGCGATTAACATAGAAAGTGTTCGAAGCCACTACAATTCTAGTTGGGCAAAAAGTATGCCCAACCAGAGAGAAATAGTGTGCTGAGGTGAAATAATTTGTAAATGTGAAGTGAAACAATTATTTGTATTAAATACCTGTGATATTTGTATATTTTTCAAATGTAAATAATAAATGTAACTTATACAATACGTGAAGCATCAGTTTGTACTTTTTTTTTTTTTTTTTGGCTTTTCTAGTATAATCTACTTTTTGTTCTGTAATTATTTATCCCTTTTCGGTAATAGCCTTGCAACATGGAAGTGATTTTTCAGTCAACGAATAATTTGATAGATGGCGTTAACATTTCATTACCCTGATTGGATAAAACTTCTTATTATGGCTTCATAACATGTGCCGAAAATGCTCAATTGGGTTACGACGCGTGTTTGTTTTCTCTTTCGAACACACCAAAGAGCATGGTCTTTTTTCTGGGTATAACCACTACCATCTTTATAATTGTTATTTAAATTTAAATTTGAGGTAAAACTGCTGTAATATTTTCTTGATATATAAGGGCATAGAAACAGGGTAGTCTAACTAAGAAAATGTTGAGCTAGACCATTCCAGCGATTCAGGAAAATTAGCTCTATATTTCTGGCATAGTGGTCTAACTTTTTATGAATTCTAGTTTTCTTGGCAACGAGAAGAAAGTTCAACCATTTGTACATAAGACCTTGTTTCCATAACTTCGGCTGCAGATTTTCTCAAAACTACTAGACTGTCAATTAACCTACTTTGCTTCTAAGCCCTTCATATAATCAATCATAATATAAGAAGCAGGTCATCTTGAATGACGGTTAGAAATATATATATATATATATATATATATATATATATATATATATATATATATATATATATATATATATATATATATATATATTTTAAATATTTCACTTAAAACCAGAAAATTGATGTGTAATTTTTTTAAAGCCACATTAACAATGTATTAGTAACATGGGTCAATTTTTACTTTAAAGATAAATCATAATGCAAACTAAACAGTAATTTACGTTTGCAACATGTTTGTTTTTGTTATTTCTAAAACATACCAAGTCGTAAAGAAAACAGTATTTCTTAGAAAATGACCCATGCTTTTCTTTTCTATATTTAGCCGATTATTCTTTCACTGGCAAGTTTAAAGTTCAAAGAAAATTTTACGAAGTATCACCCATTAACCATAAAAGATCCAAAAGATCCGTATTGCCTATTGCCTACAATAAAGTTAACTACGACTTCAAAGAATCGGTAAGTCAAATGGAGAGAACTTGTTTCTATGTATTTAAAAGAAATGTCGTTGTATAAGCAAAATGACAAGCCATAGAAAGTTGTGAAATTACAAATATTAGTCACCAAGCGTCCAGGTTACATGTTTGAGGACTACCGAGTAACGCAAAACTTATTTTAAGAAGAGAGACTTTCATTAAACTGGATATTTTGCAATAAACTCACTTGTACAGATGGTGCAAAGTAGCTAAGTGAAATAAAACGCTGCCGCTTGGCTGTAAATTTTTGTGATTTTATAACTGACTTCACTTTTTTGTTTAGCTTGTATGTTTTAACACCTATGTTTTCTAGATATCAATACTTTATGTAGTAGCTTGTTAAGTTTAGAGTATTATATTGGCAATAGATAATTGTTTGACGATAAATATGCACTTAAGAGACAATATTGGAGATAATATACTTGGAAAACTGGTACAAAATTTTATAATGCACATTTTGTATCACTTTCAAAACACTTTGAGATTATACAGAATTTTGAATGATTAAGTTAGACCTAAGTCCATCACATTTAGGTTATCCATGGAATATAGAGAATATTTATTTATGCTACTTGTGGTAAAAGTAACACTGTTTACAAACGAGGTAAAATGCTTAGTTGACAAGTACTATAGCACGAGCCAAATAATTTATCGAGTTTGAAAAAGTATTTTCCGCCATGTTCCATTCAATATTTTTTATAATCACGTGCTAAAAATATTTTAATGCACATTTTTATTAATGTTGGCTCCAACCTGATGGCTGCGGGATTAGCGCTCTGGCCTCGCATGCCGAAAGTGCCGGGTTCGAATTCTGGGTTAGGCGTGGATGTTCTTTGTGGTTCGGAATCCACGTTAAGCTGTAGGTTCCGGCCTGATTAGCCGTTATTGTGCGCAAAAATAGGTTGTTGAGCGTAAAAAAACAATATTCATGTTGGCAACTCCAGTCCATGAGTTTCTTCTGAATGTCATTTCAATGCCAATACATTTAATATTTGAGCAAGAGGTGGGCGAGAAAATATTTTTTCGTACTAGTGTGAGAAAGTTACTTTCCCGCACTCCTCGTGATAACTCCCTTTCACCACGATTTCTAATACAAAATGATTAAAAAAAATTAATTTTTTCCACGGTGTTATAAAAAAATTCCTTTTTTCCAGTTGAAGAAAGTTTATAAAGCATACGATGACTCTAAAGTACTGAATTGCACGTGAGTTGCTTAATATATATATTTTTTAATATTATTTATTTACCTTATAAAAGTGTGTTGTAAAAAGTTTGTTAAGTTTAATTTTAGTCTGTGTAGTACATTTTCAATACACGGTTACATAAAATAACCAACCCTTTAAAAGATTAATTACGTTTAAAAACATATTCTTTTTAATATGTTTTTAACCAATTCGGGGGGAAAAGTAGAAACCATCATTTTGTTCTCGTGGTTCTACATAAAAGTTGGCATTTTCCTTGCGTGCAGGTTTTAATTAACACTTTGACTGGATTCAACAAACTCTTTCACAAAGTATCGGATGTACTGATGCTACTGTTCTCACAGTGTTTCATTATCGACTGCAGTTACCATTCAGTGTAACTGTGTAGTTTCAGATACAATATCCGAATTGTATGGTACATTTAAAAACACTTATGTTCTCAAATCAAAACTTAATGTAGTAATCTCGATTAAAGTGAAAGAATCATCCTTAAAAATAATCTTATTCCTCGAATTAAGCGAATGGTTATCCTTTTGTATGTTATTTTTTTCCATTCAAATTACCCTTGGAAAAGTTTCTCCTCCTGCATTTAGAAACAGCTTCATACTGAGGTTCAAAGAGACGCTTGCAAAAACTAAGAAACTCCCATATTTGTATTCGTAAATATACAAGTTCGGCACAAATGGAAATTTTTTGCATTAAGTTATATTATTGAATCAGCATTATGAGACTTACTACTTCAATTTACAAAGAAAAGAAGTGTACCATTTCTGTTTGCTAATAAAAAAATTATTATTTCTATTTACTAAGAAAAGAAATGGTACTATTTCTATTTACTAAGAAAAGAAAATTTACTATTTTTGTTTACTAAGAAAATAAATTTCCTATTTCTATATACTAAGAAAAAATTTACTATTTCTGTTTACTAAGAAAATAAATTTCCTATTTTTATATACTAAGAAAAAATTTACTATTTCTATTTACTAAGAAAAGAAATTTATTATTTATATTTACTAAGAAAAAAAATGTGTATTCAGAAAAGAAAGAAATGTGTAAAAATAAAGAAATATACTATTTCTATTTACTAAGAAAATAAATTTACTATTTCTATATACTAAGAAAAAATTTATTAAGAAAAGAAATGCACTATTTTTATTTACTAAGAAAATAAAATTTACTATTTCTATTTACTAAGAAAAGAAATTTATTATTTATATTTACTAAGAAAAGAAAATTTACTATTTATAGTTACTCAGAAAAGAAATTTACTATTTATATTTACTAACAAAAGAAAATTTGCTATTTCTATTTACGAAGAGAAGAAATTTACTTTTTACTAAGAAAAGAAATTTACTATTTACTAAGAAATGAAATTCACTATTTACTAAGAAGAAAGAGAGTGTGGTAACGCATTACTTTAAACTGAAGGAAACACTACTATATATATTTCAGGGATGACGGGAAAGACTTGGACTGTTCGATTGAAATGCAGTTAAAAGAAGATCCAACCAAATATTTGAATATCATTACCACTCCATCGGTTTGTTTACCTATGGAAGGCTCAGATTACTGTTTAGTCCCACCACGTTTGATAATGGAAAAGAAAAGCGGTGGTAAGAATAAAAGTTTTTGTTTTAAACTTTTTCTTTCCCTTTTTTACTAAAATACTTTATTTTAAAAGTCTTGTATTGCAGGTATGTAATTATTTGTAAATGAAAAAAAAGTAGTAAAAAAAGTTCCTGCAAAATCAAAAATGGGCCTCGCCAAATTAAGGCGTTGTAGTAATAAAATTTTTCCATATTGTAACCTTTTTGGACGCCAATTTATTGCATAAATCACCCATATTATATATCGGCTAGGATTGTTTCTAAAGCAACTCTTCAAACTATCTGATAGGAGCTATTCTCCTGATATATGCGAGCTCACCTGATGGCTGTGTGGTTAGAGATCTGTCCTTGCATGGCAAAGGTGCCGGGTTCGAATCCTGGGTTAGGGATGTATGTTCGTTTTGTTTTGAAATTCACTTTAAAATGTAGTTTCCGGCCTTATTATCCGTTGTTGTTAAAAAAAAAATAGGTTGTTGAGAGTGCAAACCTGATACATGGCTAATCGCTGGGACGTTCCTATACAATACTTTGATCAATAAAATTAATATTTTCATTGAAAATAACAATTGAATGTAATAATTATGTTTTAAATTCCGTAGAATAGATTTTTTTTTCATAATTTTTTTTTAGAATTATATTACAAATCACTATTTACAATCCCATCACTATTTACATCACTATTTAAACTATATTACAATTAATAATGAAATGTAATATCCCAACGAGATAAAAAAAATTATACACATATAGAAGGATTAAATTCTATGCAGTCTTCAAATAAAAGTCCAATTAACTGATTAAAATGATAAACAAATTTAAATGTGTCTCTACTCTATAAATTAAGAAGTATCGAAACATTCAGAATTTCAAAGAAGCTAATCAGTTGTTTTGGACGTTGTGTAGTATTAAAACTGCCATTAGATAGATGTAAAAACTCTCCGTAATGTCTTGTTCCTTTAATGTATAAATAACATCGTTTAGTATTGGATTGCTTTTATCAGTCTAAGAAAAAAAATTATGTTCATTAAAACATATAATTTTCTTTATCGAAGAGCAATTTTATAATTAATCAAAAACTTATATGTACAATAAAATATTTTCAAAACTTGATATAAGCTGTAAAAGTTCATGACCTATTGAAAATTAAATCCCTATTATAATTTGATTAAGATCATTTTTATGTCTCTAATTAATGAAGTTAAAGCAATTATTTAATCCGACCATGCCAATGATTTGTAGTGTTTTATTTCTGTCAATGAATTGTATTTCTGAAAATGAACACATAACGCGTGCGATAATGTGTCAAAGCGAAATGCTATTTAAATCCATATACTTTAATAAGGACAACATTGTACATAAACCATTAAACTTTTTCATTTTCCATTTCCATTAAACTTTTCTATTTAAACCATATTTAGTTTAAATTAATGTTTAAAAAGTTTTATAATTGCTTTTTTTGGTGGCAGTGAATTTTGGAAACAAGATTTATCTTTACATTTGTTGATTCACGTTAAATTAAATTTCTGTATTAGAAGGCAAACTCTTATTTTTTGTAGATGTCTTTGTAAAGACGGATCCATGTGATGAGGATATTAAGAATGGACTTTGCGGACCTACAATGAATTGCTCGCTGTTGGATAATAACAAAGGATTCCAGTGTCAGTGTGCAGAGGGTTTCACTGCGTATAGTGCATACAAACCCTTTTCAGGGGATATATATTCTTCCATACAAAGATGCAATGGTAAGAGTTTCATAGAAATAAATAACCAATTTAATTTTTTTATTTTAATTGTATTGAATTATTTTTGGTAAAAGGTGCTCTTTGGGCTGAATAATTTTTATGCGCTTTGTAAAAAATTTTTTAATTGGAAGGATTTTTAAGTATGTTTATTGCTAATTAAACGGATTTTTAAGTATGTTTATTGCTAATTAAATGGATTTTTAAGTATGTTAATGTAAATTGGATGGATTTGTAAGCAACTGTGTTTCGTTAATTAAAATTTAAAATGGACAATAATAATTACAGATTAGAATTCACAGTGTAGTATTCTTCATTAAAAAGTCCTCTAATGTGTCAAGATTTTACTTTCTATGTACAAATCGTCAACCAATTTTTGGCATTTAAAACATTGAGTTGCTCTCGAAAAAACTTGAAAATGTTCACCAACAAGCAAAATGTGTTGTGCTTAATAAACAATTTTTCGAAGTTTGTGTAATTTTTTTAACATTAAAGAGTATTAAGAATTATTGCATGAACACTTTAATGTTGTGCGTAAATGATGTGTTCTTATGATTTGAGCAAATTTTTTACAAAAATCATATTTGCTTATGATATGAACAAAGGATCGGGTGCAAAAGAATTGCGCAGTTTCAGCTCTCAAAGTGTATGGAAACTGCTCTAATAATAAAATTTTCAAATGATGCGTACTAATGCCATGTGCTTGGCTGATTTATCAATCTTGAATGTAATTCAGATTGATTTGCTTTTAATAAACATATATGTATAAGTGGTTAGCTATGGCTTTTAAATATCTTCCTATCTCTAGTATAGTGAGGAAAATTTATTATATAGTGTTGTACGATCTATAGTGATACCATTTTTTAGATATTGATGAATGTGAGCAATCAGATATTTGTCCAAACAGCACCGATTGCTCTAACTTGTATGGAAGTTACGACTGTCTCTGCAAAAATGAGTTCCGAAAAGCAGAAAACATGGATGTAAAGAAAGAAGGATGCATCGGTAAGATTTTTCTTAATCTTAAAGGGCTTATGCATACAGGATTTAAAATGAAAGGTATTCTTTTACACTTTCGCAGTTGGAGTTAAAAATTAGTAATCACTTGTCATTAATTAGTCATTTGTCACTTATCAGTAACAAGTGACTAAATATGTCAGGACACTTTGTAAAATTAATATTTAATATAAATTTCCACGTTATTCGTTTCTTTAAATAAAAACTTGTGAAGAAATATCATGGTATAAAAAATGCACGTAAATTCATAAATGTTTTTTGGAATATTCTGCTTAAAGCATTTAATTAGAAGGGAAAAAAAAATGGGCAATTCCCTGGTGTGCTCATGGGGCAGTTTAGTTCTTTGTACTCGTAAGCAAGTTAGAATTATAAAATTAAGAAGAATCTAGAAATTATTAGAAGAATCAAGAAGTTACTTTGTTACCAAGTAACATTACATAAAATAAAAACCTAATTTCTAGATTCTTCTTAATTTTTATAATTCTTATCTGTTTATGAGTGGAAAAAAGTGTCAAAATGCCCTATGCGTTTTCCAGAGAATTGCCTAAATGCTGAACGTGTGAGTTTTATATACATTTTTTTAATAATATAATTCAGTTCATCTCGATTGTATTGGATATAATTAAGGTTTATTTTAATCCAGTAATTATGAAGAAAAATCTTTTAATTTATAAAAGACGCTAAAAATTAATATGAACTTTTTCTTTTGTGTAACATATTTTTGCTTCATATTAAAAAATATATTATATACATTTGAGAACAGTAAAAAAGATTTTAATTCAAAATAGAAACGATAGTTATTTGGTCTGCAGAAAGACACATAAAAATCCCAGATTGACTTTAAAACAGATAAAGTTGTATCTACGACATTACTTGATTAAAGAGAAATGAATCATAAGTTTAATGATCAATTATTAATTAACAAATGATAAACCACAAAGGTTACACATCTTTTTTTTTTTTTTTTTTTTTTTTTTTTTTAATTTAATTATCAATATAAGTTCGTTGAGAAAATAAAATATGTACTTTTTAATAATTTATACAAAATAAATAATAATTTATTAGAAGATGTATTAGTTGTTTATTTTTAACGTTTTAAATTTAAATTTCATTACCCTGGACCTTAAGCCAAAAGGTATTGTTTTCAATTGGTCAAAGTCTGGCCCCATGTCCGTCTTCATTTTATGTTTGGGGATGCGTGTGTGGGCATGGGCTTACTCTGCTTACTTGTATAAAAACGAGATGTATGTTGATGTTGTTCAGTTAAATGTATCGATGTTTCATAAAACTCAAATGGAAAAGAAAAAAAACAAAAAAACTTTGTAATGGGCTTGGAATTGAGATCAGGTTAACTGTACATCAGCCCTAAGCCAATTATTCATGTTTTTTATGCCTTTTAATCAGTCTTTTTTATATTGTTCATAGTTTGATATCAACACTTTTTAACGAATACTTTTTGAATTTCTATCATAGTGTGCAGAAGAACTTGCAGAATTTCCTTTAACATTCCGAATACGTTTACGTAACAAAAATTGCAGCTCTTATATATTCCTTGATTCAATTCTTCTAAAAATAATGCTTTCTTTTCAGGGGTATGCGACCCTAACCCATGTATTAACGGACTCTGTAATGTCACTGGCAACCATGGATTTACTTGCAAGTACGTGCTTGTATTTATCATAATAATGTTTATTTCTTTACAATATTTTTGTCATTCAAATTGAAAATCTTTCTTTTCTTTTAAAGGTGCTCTGAAGCCTACACTGGTTTCTTGTGTGACGAGCCAAATTCTCTTATAGCCAGTAAGTGCTTTTTCTTGCAAATTTAGAAAGTTAAATGATTGGATGCTTGTGTTTACACAAGTTGAAATATACTCTTTTCGAAACACAATAAAATTTCGTATTTTGGTTTGGTGTATAAACATTTTTTGTATGTTTATCCTTTTGAAAGCTCGAATTTCGATTTTATTCCCAATTTTAATGACATTTGGTATGGGCTGTCTTTTTGTGCAGAAAAATGGAGTATGCTCCTTTTTTTGCAAAAAAAATATTTATTTTAACTTTTGTAAGTGATTAGGGTGTTACGTTATGAAACCACAATACAAGTAACAGTGAAAATAATATCGCTGATGTAACTAATAAAATTTGTTCTGCATAAAAAATTGCACTTTGTTTCAAGTCATACAAAATCGAAAAATTACTTAGATTATTTATGATATGTTATGTGGTTTCGCTGTAAAATCAGTCTGCGTATAGAAATAAAAATTTAAGTGGTTTCCGTGTGGAACCACCATGCTTCAAAGGGTTAAATGTATAATTGTATCTCTAGTATCCGTGTTATGATGTTGAAACTTTTAGATTATTTGAGTGTTGATTTGAAAACATTGATAATGTTAGGAAAAATAAGGACCTCTGTATGAAAGAGTACTTTTATCTAATAATTCTAAAGATGTCCCAAGTACTACAACGATATTAATCAATGTCGGAAACAGGAGTTCTGGAGAATGGCCAATCCAAGCCGACACTAGCCCATCGTTCCAAAATGCACGATTTTGTTTCAAAAATTAGCATTTTTAAACCATCACAAAACATATTTTTCATCCCTCCGTCCTTCCTCATAACACTATATTTCAATTTTAAAACTTTTCATCAACATTTCAAAGGCTCCAGCATATGTTACCCAGCAGTGGGCGAGATCCGGAAGCAACGGCCAGACTACGATGGTTCGCATCTGGATTGGCCAGTATCGAGCCGATATTGGCCAGCGGATTTGTGCTACTAGGATTATTCATTCTTCAACAGAAATTTCAATTCTTAAAGAGGATTCTTAATGTGTTGTTGTTAACTAGAAGTACAACGTATAAGCCTACATATATAACGATGACAAAAAAGAAAAATGTACGTGATAAGAAATAAATTGCAAATAGGACTTATTTTTCTGAATAAGTGAAGAAGTATTGAATAGACATAGTATAGAATATATATAGTATTAGAATAAAAACATTTAATGTAGGATAAAGTTTCCTTAACAGTTTTTCGGTGCTTCAGTTTAGCATTGTACTAAGTTTCTTGTCTTCTGGCAATCTCGCTTTAAATATCTCATTCTACATTAAACAAACTACAGTAACAATAAGAACTTTACCTTGGTAGTATTTGTGATAATTTAAATATATGTATTGTAAATTATATATTGTATTTTAATACTGAGTACATCAACGTAATTAATTTTATCGCTTGTAATATTGAATTTTGTAATGGTTTATTTGATATTTTATTCATTTTATAGGTCTAAAAGGCACATTCAAGAGACACTCTGCCATCATTGGTGGAATCTTGGGAACACTGCTGGCCTTGGCTCTTATCGTGTGCGTCCTTCTATTCAGAAAGTAAGTACAACAACACTATGCAGTGTACAGCAACTGAACTGAAACCAAACAGCACTAATTAGAATAGTTTCGAAACTATTACCCATAATCCAATTCCCAACAAGGAAATTATAGATTATATTAGACTAATAGTTGTAAGGCGCCTAAAGTACCCGTTGAAAAATGATGAATATAATATATACGAAATATTTATTAAAATTTGAATTTTTCTTTTAATATTGTGTACTTGAAAATTATTTCTGATATATATATATATATATATATATATATATATATATATATATATATATATATATATATATATATATATATATATATATATATATATATATATATATATATGAAATAGTAAAGACATATTTTTGTTATTTCCCATTCCTCAGAACCTTGCAAAAAAAAATTCCATTCTCCACTGTTGCCACTGTCATTATATGTGTGAAAAAAAATTATGTTGAAATTGAAGCATTCCTCTAAAAAGAAAAATCGTAACAATCTAATCTCCATATCGCACAAACAGAAATAAATGAAAATATGCACTGGCTTCTAATTAATCTGAATAATTATATGGCAGCATCTTAAAGCGTTACAGAATAAGTAGTCAGTGATTAAGATAACTCTTTTAGTGATTGGGTATATTCATTAGATAGAGATTAACAGTTATATGATACACTCGATCGATGACAGTTTATCGATACAGAAAGTTATCGATCTATTCAGAGTTTTACGAAGTTTATTACTACATACATAACCATACTTGCATTATATAACTTATACCTACTACATATATAACTTATACCTACTACATATATAACTTATACCTACCCTAGGTTAGGCGAGCAACATTTTGTTTCGCGGTTAGTCGCGTGGGGGACAAATCTCCCCCAAATTCCCCAGTTAGTGCATACCATTAAATTCTTGACCAAATAGCAAAGTAAGTGGGTATTTTAATTAAAAACACAACATTATTGAACAGAATAAAGTAAGAATTAAAAAATATTTAAAAAATAACTTGAGAAAAACTGCAAGAAGGCTTTGGTCATGGGCTGCCATCTATCTAGAAATTGATTGTTGAGGACATTTGTCAACTGCGCGATTAACAAAGGGTTAAGCGGGATCATCTGGCTGTCTTATTTCGATGAACCTCATGATTTATTTTTTTTATTACAAAATCTGCCAAAGTATTATATAAAAGTGCATGAATCGTTACAATAAATATAATAACATCAATAAGAAATCATTGATTAAATTTGAAGAAAAACTAATTAGCGTTTTTAAATCCTTTATACACTATCTACCAATAAGTAATTGGAAACCTGTGATAAAAGCGATAAACACAATTTATTCAAATTCAATAGCTGGTTGAGCTTCCACCTAAGGCAATTACAGTACATACACTCCGGGGCATGCTTTCCACAAGTGTTTGGATGATGGACAGTGGTATTTTCTTCTACTCGTCTTGGAGTGGACATGTGCGTTCTTTCACCGATTTTGGACGTTTGCCGGCACTCTTTAATTCGGCGATCCTACTCGTCCCAGAGGTGTTTTGTAGAATTCACGTCTGGACTCTGAGCAGGCCAGTCCAGTCGGTTCAGCCCGCTGTCATCATACTAATCCATGGTGGACCTCGCAACATAACAAGTGGCGTTGTCATCTTGGAAGTAAAAATGATCCAACCTTAAAATTGCCACAGCGTAGGGAGCACATAGTTATCTAGGTTAGTGGAGTAGTAGTCAGCCTACCATGAATTGGGAACAAGGGTGACGTAGATCAGGACTGCAGACATTCTCAATTGCATGAGTGTCCAAATACTTATTGGTAGACAGTGTATTAACTTTGATTTTGTGTGTGTAGTTGAGTTGCGTATGTGTGGGCCTTCCGGGCAAATCTGTGGAGGCCTAATTAACTCACTTGAGTCTTCTAATCGGGTTGAAACTTGGCAGATAGATTCAATGTCGATGACAATGCTTTCTATATAGTTTTGGAGTTTGTCACTGTCATTGAAAGGTAGCTTTGCACACGATTCTATAATCGCTTTGGAATACTAATGAATCTCATTCAACCGATCATTGTTGAAACTGTTTCCTGTTGTCAAAATTATTTTAATCGGAATAAGTAAATTGGACATAAATGTATAAATTTATTATGGAGTGTGGACCAGTCAATTCAAATTTACGTTGGGTAGTAACGCTGTAAGTGAAGAATTTTAGCCGATCATTGTTGAGATTATTTCCTATTGCCAATATTATTTTAATAGAAATAAATAAAAGATATCTGGACGTAAATGCATAAAATAACATTAATAAGAAATTATTGATTAAATTTGAAGAAAAACTTACTAGCCTTTTCATTACTTGAAAAAAAAAATAACACATATATATATATATATATATATATATATATATATATATATATATATATATATATATATATATATATATATATATATATATATATATATATATATATATATATATATATGACCGACTTTTAAAATACGTTTAACATTTGACGGATATTGCTTGTTAATTGGATAATTGCTATAACAAGGTACATACTATAACATGTACCATCTAATTATAATAAGATGGCAACTTAGTGCCGTTTTCACATATTTTATTAAAAAAAAATATGTATAAGTTTTAAGCCGACAAGTTTTACAATTACCAAAATAAATATTATGCATTCTTTTTAGAGTGTTTTAGAATTATAAAATTGAAAATTGCTTATTCTTTAGGATGAAACAGAATACAGTTGAAGAAAAGGACGACTATACAAGGTACCGAAAACAAGGCATACTAGCACAACTGGTAAGTTTGTAAAGAATAGAGTATGTTAGTTTCTTAACAGATTAAATCCCACTACTCTGAATTTTGAAAAAAAAAAAAAAAAAAAAAAAAAACTCTATGTCAATAGACTTAGTTATTTAAATAATGACCTCCTAGGATAAAAAAAAAAAAACATTACGCATTATTTTTAGTCTATCTAGGTCCAATATAAAGTACCGTTTTAAAGAAATGTAAAAATTTGGACGTTTCCGTTTTTAAAATGTAACTACAGTGTTTCAGTGATGCATGCTATTGTATTTAAAGCACCATAAAAATATAGTAAAATCAACCTGGTACTGTAATCTTCCATTCACTTAAAATATTACTCCTTCTCTAATTGAATTTAAGTAAACAAGAAATGTTTCATATTAATTTATAATCTAGAAAATATGGATAGTAAGGGATCTAGATAAAATGTTTTTACATGTCTGGTTGTTTCGTATAACTCGAAAACTGGATAAAACCATTTCAATATTTTGTCATATGTAATTGACAGATTAAAAAACTGCAAAAATATCGCTATAGTGGGAAAAATATAGGATGAGAAAGTTCTGCGTGGAAGTTGTTTTTTATAAAGAGAAATAACTAATAATATGCTAACTTGAGGTTTGATCTTCCACAGAAATTTTCCGGTTCCGCCCTTGTGCCATTATGAGTAAGAAGTTGGATGCTGATCTATTTTCAGTAGATAAATATTAAATTGAGATTCAAAAGGTTCACAACGTAACCGGATTTCATTCAATTCCAATTTTTTCCTCTCCAGGGTCGACTTGGTCGCAGACAGCCCGAAGAACGAGACGAAATCGTCGAGGTCGAGCGACGCCCAGTTCCTGCCATTTCCAACGACCAGGAAAGCGGCGACTACAGGCAACAGTTCAGAAACAACGATTTCTCAATCCCGAGACCACAGGTTACCGACAAGCGGGGAAGTGGGGACTACAGGCGGGGCTACAGTGGAGACGAAAGAATGTTCAGGAAAGCGTCGTCTTCCAGAACCGCCGATGACGATAGAAGTCAGCGAGAGGTGATGCCACGACGACCTCTGTCAAGGTCGAGTGATCATCTGGAAGAGAAAAGAGTGAGCTTGGCTCAGTACAAAAATAGAGCTTACGAAGAAGACTGAGCTTGACTCAGTACAAAAACGGGACCTAGGAAAGAGACTGAGTATTTAACTGTGTTTTGTGGGGGCATTTTTTTGTATGGTGAAGAATGTTGTTAAAAAAATGACTTGTTTTATGTACTTATACCGGTGGAAATAGCATGAGTTTTATGAAAATGTGTCTTGTTCTTTTGTGTTTTGAAAAAAAAAAAAAATGATTAAATACAATACTGATTTGAGTTATTATTTATCTTTTCTGTAAATAGATTAATGCGGCAAGATTCTTTTTTTGGTGCTTGCGTTTTGTATGATATAGCGCTTGATTGTTAGATATGTAAAGATATTGTCAATAAAATATATAGGCGTATTTTTTTCGTTTTTTTTTTTAATTTAGCAACAGTCATTTGATAATTAGAATAAGTTTTTTAAATAGTAGTCTTTTTTTCTGGTGAATCGAATACATTTATTGACTCTATCTCCTATGTTTTCTATTAGAAAAGAAAGTAAAATATAATTTCCTTCTTTTCGTTTCTTGGTTTAAATCTCCAATTTAAACTTATAAACTCTTCACAAGCACGGAGAGAAGTAGGTACCCATACATGATTACTCCAATTTTTCAAATACAGCACATACAAAATTTACACTTAGAGCCCCTATACGACACGCTACCGATAAATGACACCGATAACTTCTTTGACCGATATCGGAGGAAGCGAAATTCATGCTTTTAGTCTTTTTCACAATCCGATTCGGCAACGATTTTGTCGTCAACGATATACTATATCGTTTATCGGAAAGATATAGTGGTAGCCAGCTACCAATCTTTTCGAATCGGGCTGACATTTTCTTCTGTTTAGATACGGACTCTGTTTTCTAAACTGCAATTTTGATGTTATTACAATGGGTTAACTTAAGGAAAATCGTCCAAATATATGGGACAGAAGTCATGAAACACAATTATTGTTTTTCATGTATTTTTTTTATGAAATTGAATAAATAATAAGTAACTTTACAGTATCTATGATATATATTTATTCAAATTTCGTACCTAATATAGAGAAAACATAAACTTTAAATAAAAACTTGAGGTACTTGCATTTAACATTACATTTTTAAACATTTAGCTCTTACTTTTAAACTGGCTTTAATGGAATTCTCTCTGTAAGCAACATATGTATATACTTTGTGCTTACTTATATAAAACTTGGCCATATACGGTGCTATGTTGCAATGCCTTTATTTATTTTCACAACAATTAGCAATCATAGGCTTTATTATTACTTACAAGCAAATTACAATCCAAACTTTGGCATTTTCTTTTCTCTTTTAGTAAATTTTTAAACTATTTGTATGATACACTTAAATTTTTTCCTTTTTTTTTCAAAAGAAAAAGCGGAGCCACACCAGTTACTGTCAACGGACCATAGAGTATGACTTCTGAAACCTTCTCAAGTCGTTTTAACCAATCATATTGATTAGCTCCTATCTTCAATCGATGTCTATTATTAATTATTCCGAAAAGTGTAACTGTTCCTTAGCAATTGTCAAGCAGTGTAGTATAACTGTTGTAGCAATCCCTTGGCACTATGTGTATTATATAAAAATTGACTAGTTGATAAAAAGAAATTTAAATTTTATAACTGAGATTTTTTTCAATCAAGTGATATGTTGTTACTTGTTTGCAATATTTAACGACGATATATGCAGTTGAAGCATTATAAGGTAAGCAAATTTCACAACGATAGTTTGACGATAACACTCATAACAATAGGCGGTAAAAAAAAAAGTCCATAGTATAGCTTGAAAAAAAAAAGTTAAGCTGATAAAATAGGTTTAAAACATATATTTTCTCTGTGATAACTTTAAATTTCTTGGATCCTTGACACCCATAATAGGATATTAGAGACAGACAGCAACATTTCTTAGTTATTAAACAATTGAGGACTAGAAATGGAAAATGACCTAAGTCCAAAAAAGAAAACTTTTCAGGAGAGTCGAAAAATGATGGAATCTGGTACTTAGGCAAATGGTAAAGTACATACTTCAGATTGAATTTGAACTCTTGTTACTAGAGTTCGTCCTTTGGGAGTACCCCACTTTGTTTACCTTGGTCTTTAGGACACCTTTCTGAAAAAAAAAAGGGGGGAAAAAAAATCATTTTTTTTAATACCTTAGGTCGTTTTCCATTTTTAGTCCTTAATTCATCACTAAGAAAATACTTCGAAACTTTATACTATATTCAAAAGAACATTAAGTATTCCTTCATATTTTGAAAAACGCTTGATAAAATAAACAGTTTCTATACTCGTCTCTCTTTAAATTTTTAAGTCCAAGCCATTAATACTTGTACTTTAATTCCACAGAAAACATACACTATCGCAAATAAAATGTTTATTCAGCTATTAAATCACTGGTAAAAATAACCTATGTAACAACAATCACTCGCTAAAAATAACTATTTATTTATCTAAAATTCGTGAAATAAAAAACCACAATGCTAATCCTAACTGACATGACCAGAACATACCTACTTTAATTCAACATAAAACACTTAAATTGGTGCATACACGGTTAACTCACCTATTTGACCACTTATTAGAAAGTCCACTCAGCAATTTTCAATTGTTAAAAATTAAAAAAAAAAAAAAAAAAAAACTAGTAATTTATCAATAATTCTTGGAATAAAAAGAGTACAATGTTAATTAAAATTGACGTCCATCTTAGTTAATCCAAGCCGTCATGTTGTGACGTCATCACCCAGTGGACTTATTCTATTTCAAAGGAAGAGACACCTTCTGTGAGATCTTTCAATGGGAAATCGCAGCTTGAATGAGAGAAAACCTGAAAATCTCCTAACAGTCAGATCGACTATCGACCAAGTGCTTTAATCCACTGGCGGTCATGCACATATATATGCGTCATTTGATCCTCAGTTTTTCCAGCAATACACAAATTTTTAAATTTAAAATAAAATATTTTTTTTACTAGGATTATAGTTTATAATCTATATAAAACAAATGAATAAGAAATAATTTGAAAAAAATTATATATTTGAATTAGAAATATAATTTAAAAATTATTGCAGGGAAAACAACTGTAGAATTTCGCCCACTTCTTTGACCGTCAGTGGATTGAACACAATTGTGTAAGAAAAAACACAAAGAACCAAAAATTTCCCCTTAGCTTATAGGCTCAGGGGACCGGGATCAGCTTACTCTGGTTGCACTTTGTGAGTAAAACACGGTCAGCATACTGTTCATCTCTCACTTGCATTTAACACTTTCGCTACCGATCATGCTCCAGCGTGGAATGTTGGATTGTACCCCAGTAGCCTGTCCTGAATAAACTGCACCCGATGGTAGTTTCCGTTCCTGTCAGAATTAATTAAAGGAACAAAATAATATTTATTACTTAACTTAAATTAAGATACATCTTGTCTTCCTTCATAAGGTTAGGGTGAAGCTTGTATTTTTAAAACACAGTTTCAGGTAATTCCGACAAAGAACAGTAACCCCGATCAGGTACAGTCTGATCAGGATAGGGATTGCTGGGAAGTAACAAGACACGTGATCGGTAGCGAATGTAAATCACGCGATATCGCTTGATTGGCAATTAACGCGTTAAATCTATTCAATGGTTCTTCAAAATTATGAAAGAATACCTAAAAACGTGGTTTGTAAGAGTTTAGCGCAATTTCGTATTAGTGACAAATTGCTCATTGAATATCTGAGTCGTTACTAGATATTGAAGTTGGTTGGTTGTTTTCAGATTATCTGGCGCCGTCAGCAACACGAGGGCTATAATGCGCCGAAACATTCGTCATTAGACAATCCAACATACATTTACAAACACCCATGCCTAACACGGAACTCGAACCCGCAACCTCGCGGTCCAGAAGCTAGCACGCTAACCACAATACCGTATGGTCGGCATATTGAAGTTGGAAATCTGGAACAAACTGCTTCGTCCAATCAAATTGCTTTCTTGAAGGTGCCAGATACTCGTTTGTAGTTGAAGCTTATATAAGTCGAAATAGAACAGTACTTCCTTTGCTATCAATTTAGCTTCAGAGTGTCTCAGTGCTTTGCTGTTAATATATTAGCTTGAAGTTTCACTAAGATTTGTTTACCAGCTTTGTTACCAGGTTTGATTGAAGATTTGTTTACCAGCTTTAATTTGGATTGTGATTAAAACACCTTAGATATGGCAGAGATTATTATTGTGAGTTAAATTTCACTTCTATGCATTTTATATTTGTTTCTGTTTGACGTATTTTTTATTAAATGAAAGTTACCACGGATGCAATATAATTCAGCACTTGGCGATTATTTAGATTCGAAAGTACAGCATACAAGTAAGAAATTGACAAAAATGTACTTTAAAATGTTAGGGAAGATGATGAAGCAATATTTTTTTGATAACAATGTTGTAGTGTTTTTGTAATTCTGAAGTTCAGTAAATGGTGTATCGAGAAAAGTGTTTAAGCATTGTTAAATGGGTTCCATGTATTATGCAATCTAAATGTATTTAAACCCGTTTTAAATCATTTTTTATTTTATGTCAATTTATATCTGCTATTTGCTTTTACTTTACATTAACACGAGGATGTTTATATTCTTATTGTGATTTAACCTTGGAGAACTTGCGATACACATAAAAGAGGTTGACGATCTGAAATATTCAGAGAGCAAATAATGTTTGGTTCCACTAGTTTCTTTCTTGGGTATTTGATTGTTTCGTTCGTATTTGGAACTAATAACTTGACTTGTTTTACTAAAATATTTTATGTGAAATTGTGTATAATTCGCCATTGTTACGTTCTGCATAATTGAATTTTAGTTTAAAAGTCTTAAGTAAGAAAAATAGAATTGTACTTTTCTTTAGACCTACTCGGGTAAAAAATTTAAGCATTTGATAATTGACAGCATTATTTTCAAACTTCATTTCATTTAGATCCACCTGATGGCTGTGTGATTAGTGCTCTGACCTCGCATGTTACGGGTGCCGAGTTCGAATCGCGGGGTAGTCACGCTTGTTCGTTGTGGTACGGATTCCACTTTAAGCTGTAGGTCCCGGCCTGAAAAGCCATTGCGTATAGGAATAGAACGTTAAGCATACAAATAAACCAACAATTTCACATAAACAATACAAATTAAACTCTCATGCGTACTCTTAGTAAATATACTCGTGAGTTCTCCCAGATCAGTGAAACATTAATCAACAACTTAAAATGTTTTTGTAAGACTGATTGCATATTTCTCTTGAAATTTTGAATCGTGTTGAAAGGGCTTGTCGAGGCAACGCCCTTTCTCAGATTAGAATACAATGCGATCCGTTGATCCTGGAATGGGAAAAAATTTCAGAGTTGAAAAACATAATCAAGATAATGCTAGTATTAGTCAGTTTTGTGCTGTTAAAGTTTTATTGGCTTGCTACTTTCAACTATCCCATATGTTTACGCAGGATAATGAAAGTATTGTTTTTGGTCGAATTTTTTTTTTTAAATCCTTTATATTTCGGTTTTATTTTTAAATCCAATCTTTCACAAGTTCATAATCTTGTAAAATTAAATAATAAGATATCAGTATTGTAATTAAATATAATATAATTAGATATATATAAATTTAATATCGGAGTTAATTTTGGTCGCCAGCGTTTGACTTTTATTTATTAAAGTCATGACAAACGGCACATAAAATATTCATCGTCTTTATTTTTTCTTATTTAATCCAGAACGGAGGGGGTGATCGTCCCCTCCACCCCTCGCTGGGTCAGCCAATGTATTGCGCCCATCGAATTATTTATTCCGATCGCTATATCATATTTTATGTGGTAAAAAAATTTAAAACTTGGATTATGTCCAAAATACAATCTCCAGGTATTTTGCTCAAAACCAACTGATTTTTACTAATCCGGTATTGAAAATTTGAACACTAGATGACATAAGGTTGTTGATGATGAGGGTTATTACATTATTGATTAAAAATAAAAACTTGGTAAACATTTATCTGCTTGAATTTAATGTAGAAAAACGATATTACTTTTCGGTTCCCCCATGAACACTAGCCTATTTCGGATTGCCTATGGTACTTCCTCCCAATAATCTCAATTTAGTTTATTGTGTACAAGTAACGCAAAGAAATTATACGCTGCCGCTTGGTAGCAAGTATTAGATTTAATAACTTTTTCTGGCTTACCATTTTACTTGGCGTTTTATTTTACAACGGGCAGTTGATTTTGAGGCGATATACCTTTCAAAACGTGGTT
The DNA here is from genome assembly GCA_963978545.1 of Linyphia triangularis. Classification (NCBI taxonomy): domain Eukaryota; kingdom Metazoa; phylum Arthropoda; class Arachnida; order Araneae; family Linyphiidae; genus Linyphia; species Linyphia triangularis. The sequence goes on from OZ021731.1 coordinate 79,299,283, forward strand.
GCAATTTAGGAAATGTAAGTATGCTCAGAAAGAGAACTTTCAAGTTCTGCCAACTTATTAGAAACAGCAGTGTTACATATCAGCTTTCGTAGGTTCGGTTACGAGTAATTCAATCGGATTTCACTTTAGTGGGAAACAATAAAAATCACTTTTAGTGGATATGCGTCAAAATTTAATGCATCAAATAGTGGGCTTTAGGAAGTACATATTTATTTGTTCCATTATATACCTTTCAAAGCATGGTTGGGATTAATGTATGTTCAGGGTCATTGATTAAGCATGCAACTACTGCGTGGTAATAACGTTTGTAGAAACTAGGTCGAATATATTTTTATAGGTTTTCCATTACTTTTATTGAACATTCTTTTTAAATTTGTGTGTCTTTAATTCATAATATTTTAAACTGGTATCTGGTGGTGGTTTCGGTTAATGTATTGGTGATAATGGAAGATTTCTCTAGAAATGATTTATGACGTAATCGAAATACAATGCTTTTTATTTTTGCAAATTAACTTTTTGTTAAATATAGTTGTTTTAACTGGATTGTATTGGATAGTGTGAATGAAGTGTAATGTTTTATAATGCATTCGAATGTCTTTACAAATGTTCCTTGTACCTCATATGCAGGGACCGTACAGAGTTATTTTGGACGCCAAGCGTTTGGCGCAGGCGACCATAGACAACTCCCTGTAAGTACGGTTTTTATTTTCAATTAATCGTTGTTTACAAACTGTCCTAGGATGTTAAAATTTTGTGTATGGGTTATTGGTTGCCAAGGAACCTAAAATTAAAGTTTCCGTAATCACGAAAACATGAAAAATCATGTTTTTTTAAATTGCTATACGGTTCTAACGATTTTGATTAAAATCTCTTTGCTAATGCCTCACAAGAGGATCTGCGCGTAAAAATCGGACAACGGCCTGCCATCACCAACTCAGAATTTCATGATTTTGTCTGATGTTACCTTACACTAGAAAAGAATGAATCTAAAATATTTTGGCTATATATTTTTTACTTTTGGAGTTATAAATGTCAAAGAGCGAAATACGAGTGTCTGAGAAAAAGAAATTGTTGATATTCTTGCTGTTTTTTTGAATTTTTACTGTGTTTGAAGGGCTTCAGTTAATTTTTTTGTTGCCTAACAGCTTATGTAACTTGTATATTAGTATTTAAAAGTGGTTGGTTGTTTTCAGATTATCTGGCGCCGTCAGCAACACGAGGGCTATAATGCGCCGAACATTCGTCATTTGACAAGCCAACGTACATTTACAAACACCCATGCCTAACACCGGACTCGAACCCGCAACCTCGTGGTCTAGAAGCTAGCACGCTAACCATTATACCGTTTGGTCGGCCATTTAAAAGTGAAAATTGACTTTTGGATAGAGCTGTCTAGACGCTCTTGGCAATCCCTTATCACAATCATTTATTCATTGTTGAAATTTTAACCGTTCATTCGAGATTTTTATAGAAAGGTTTTCACATTTTCTTTTGTTGAATCCCAGGTCATGTGGGTATCATGGGTAATGAGCGCGCGGATGTCATTGCTCGAGTTAATCCAGAACTATGACCCTTCCCCCATAGCTTCAAATATAAAAAAGATCTAGCCAAAAAATTTCAGATTTATTCTTCCTTAAGGCAAGAAAACATAACATAAGAATAACATGAAATTTTGAGTCGGTGATGACCGCAATTTTAGTGATTTTGGCCGATTTTTACGTACATTGGCCCTTAAGGCATTCTAATTTTCCCCACCTTCGAAATTCCCATTGAAATGCGATAAAAGCGTAAAAAGCTGAAAAACGCGGGCCTTTAACACAGTTCTTTGCCCTTGAGCATCGTCCATCAACGATTGATCTCCTTCTTATTCAAGCACAAGGAAGGGCAATATAATGTCGATCGAATAACATCGCCAATATCTTCAACTTGGCGTATTTTGAGTTTTTTTTTTAAAGTGAAATTATTGCAAAAGATATCGTCAAACTGACCATTTTTATTTAAATGAATGAATACATGAAAACTGTAAGTAACGCCATGAATTGTATGCAATGATCGATATTATAGTGTAATTGAAAGTTCTGCAATGCTCCCCCTAGTTATTCTTAGGAAACGCTGTCTTTATTTCCAATGGTGTTGTAGCTTCACTCATTCTTTTTTGTTTTTGTATGCGAGCCACTACCGATTTATTCCATGGTGTAGCTACCTTTTATCTGTTAACCATATTTTACGGGGCATGTTCCAATTTTAATTTATCAAGAGGACTTGCCTTCCAATGAAGCGCATCCAAATTTGTTCTCATTTCTTAATGACCAAGTATGTTTGGTGCAATATTGGCTCTTGCGACAAAAAATACAACCAATCAACGGTATTGTACTAGTGAGATGAGCATGGTGTTGCGTGGATGGGTTCGAAAGATTTGAAGCCAAAGCAGATCAAAATTTGCAGAAATTTATTCCAATATAACTTCACAGATTCCTTTACAACTCCAGAACTTCTCGTTCTAGTAGACTCAATACAGCTCTATACACAACAATTGAGCACAAACAGCAGTTAAACTTGACACACATCTGCTAAATCACCGCAAAAGACAATGCAATACAGTTCGCTTTCGGAACTCTCTGAATGCTCGCTGACAGACAACCAAGTCAGTAACTCCACTCAGTCACTAATTCAGTAATTTCAGTCAACTAACTAACTAATCCCATCACCCACACTCTTGGGCTTTTATAGGAAAGTTAAACCTTCGTGAATCTTCTAGAGATAGATATTTGGAGAACTTTCTAGATCGTAATCGAAAAGTCCTATACATGTACATGGGGACCGAAAATGTCGCCAAGTTTGGCGACATTTGGCAACTTCTCGCCAAATTTGGCGACAAAAATTAGTCGCCAAAACCGTCGCCAACTTGGCTCTATCTCCTTGTAAAATTCGCTTCCCAGAGTTATCTCTGTAAAACTCGTTATCAAGCATTATGAGACACATTGCAGGAAACCAAGTTAAGACGAACTATTACACTGCCTTATGCGAAATGTACATAAATTTATCTTTTGACATAATTAATGCTACTAAATATTTACAAATATACAGAAATTCGTAACAATAGGATGCCAACTTTAGTGGGGGGGGGGGAGGGTTGTATGAAAATAACTACAAAACTATGATTAAATCGCCATCAAACATGAGCACTGCTTTTGCCAACTCATGTATTCTTAATATTGATTGCTGATTACTTCTTGAATCTTCTCCTTAATATATACTTATCTTTTGTAAATCTATTTTTTAATTCATCCTTTCTAGTTTAAAACTGTAGCAGTTTGAAAACTCTTCTAGATATCCCCCTAATAGTTTCTATTTAATTTCAGGAACATCCAACAAGAACTTTTGGAGGGACTTGCTGATGATCTTCAGATTCATGTAAGAAAACTCCTTTTCAATTTTATCCATTAATACTTCAATATTGCATTTTTAGTCGCTACAGAAAAGCATTCTAGCAAAAAAATATTGTTTAGTTTTGTCTTTATTGATCCCTTAATCACGAGTATAATACCATGTAGAGGAAATTTCTAATGGGTTTTCACGTAATTCCAACATGCTCCCAAACCATTAGAAATTTGAAATTTTGCTATGTGATAAATATATATATATATTTTTTTGTTCCAAGACGCTTATAACAGTTCCGATCATCAGAAACATAAATTAGTATTGTTGCTGATTAATCTTCAAACTTTGACAAAATTAAATTTCGCATACAAAATTAGTCTCCCATTGTTTGCCAAATGGATTTCATATTAAGCCTATAAAAACGCATGGAAAGGTAAATTACATTTTCTTTGGCATTAATGTTTTTCATTGGGATAATGAATAACATTATTGATTTTCTATAACAAAGACCTCTGATTGAAAGACATTGAACTGTTAAAAAAATATCTTAGCTGGAAGATTTGTTCTTTACTATTCCGATCAATAAATCGGTGAATCTCAATAGGTTAATAAGCATTCTCTTTAGATTTATATTCATTTTTGGCCCCATACAGGGAACCTTAATGTTCAATGATAATTAACTTTCTGTCTGGAATTTTATTGGCCATTATATTTTTAAACTTTTAGGTTGTTTTATTCACAATTTCATATTTTTTAAATACATTTTCAGAGATGTGCAACGCAACTTATTTTGATTTTGGTATTACTTGATATATTTGATATTCGTATCCAGTGTGGTTCATTTTATTCTTTTGTAGACTTATTTCTGTCTGTATCAATATGCATTTGAATTTGGGTAGTTTCAAATTAGCCTTCAAAATTTAAAAAATAAACTTTTATTAAAATAACATATCAAGGTTTTTTAGGAATGGGAAAAATAACAACAAGGTTTTTTAGGAATGGGAAAAATAACAAGGTTTTTTAGGAATGGGAAAAATTATTTGAATCAATTGCTGGCATACATTTTTATTGAAAGTAAACTAAAGTGGAATCATTGTAATATAATGCAAGCACTAATAGATTTAAATTACACTATCAAAAGAACTTCCATATATTCCACTTGTTTTAAGGGGACTGTTAAGGCAAACATTTCTATTTTTATATTTTAGTGGAAATATATAGACTGCAATTCTAGCTTTCAGTACATACCTTATTTTTTCTGATCCGAGAAGAATTAAGAATATTATTTGAGTTTTCGTAAGCGCGCATATCAGAAATCGTATGTATTGCAATTTCTTAAATTGCATTTTTCTCTTCATGTGTATTTTAAGATTTTTAGGGTATTCGATTTGTTCCTTGCGATTCAAAAGTTGATGTATTTTTTTTAAATTTGGTGATATACTTTACTATACTATTTTGAACACAATTGTGCATGGATTTTGGAATCTGGTATTTTTTTTTTATGTTTTACAGCAATTTTCGTAATGCTTCTATTTAAAAAGTTTACATTTTTTGCCGTAGTACCAAAGTTTTACTTTTAAATAATTAATCAATGAGTCAAATTCAAAATCCATGCACAATTATGTCAATATATATTCAATTAGCTTGTACAAAAAAATTGAGACAGATTGCAAAAAATTTGAATCGCAAGGAGCGTTTTTAAAATTACGGATAAAACGCTAAATTTTTCAATAAAAAATTTAATTTCTTGGAAAAAAATCGATATAAATTTTTGAAATTTTAGGTTGTGTTTCATTTAATTGCTATTGAACTGCACAAAAAATTTCATGAATTTTAGACAAAAATTGAAGAATTTTTATTTTTGACTTAACCGTCCCCTGTTTTAAGTAAGCAATTAAAAAACATGGGCTTCTACAAATATCCTTAATCTTTGCAAACAAAGGTTGTTTGCTAACTTGGATGTAATCGGTTAAGTTAATGTCACGAACTTGAATACTTAAGCTTTTGAAACAGAGATAACAGAGTTTATTTTGAAGAAATACCATGTATCTAGTTACTAACTTGTCTGAATCTTACTTTAACAAGATTTTTAAACGAGAAAAAATTAATTTGAAACACAAGTTGTATTATGTTTGTTCCGGATTGTCAGAAAGCTGTTGGCGGTTGAATAGCTGATTATCAAATTTTTTTTATCGGCTTTTGATACCAATTCATTAGATACAACACAAGCTTTATTTACTAACGTAATATTACAGCACAATATTTACTGACATTGTTTATTTACTAATTTTGTAGTCGGGCAACTACTCGACCGAAAAGTTGCTTGGTATATGGTTTAGAGACGACTCGCTAAAACGAAATTAAATCAGAATTTTGTAGTGGAACTGATTGCTCGGTGATGGTGTTGAAAGTATGTTTTCAACCATCTAACATGCCAATTCTTAGTGTTGCGAGCAGATTATATGTGTGATAAATTTACCAGAGATCTTTTAGGATTGTAAATATAACTATCATTTATTTTCAGGATTCAGAAGAAATCATGAATCTGGTGAAGGGAATAAAATCATCCCTAGAACAACTCACAAATGATCAGCAGGCAATTCTGCAGTAAGTATATTTTACTGCACATTTAAAAATTAAAAAAAGGCTAAATTTATTCAGTGTTTATTTTTAGAATTCTACGAGTTACCTGAAATTTGATGAATCTAAAGCAGTTTACAAACTATTGGAAAGTGTTTGCCAAAAAGTACCACTTTTCTTAGCACCACTACTAAAAGCATGTAATGATGGTTTACGATTTGTTGGATTGCCATCAGGAGTGAAGAATCTGGAAACTTTACTTATGGAGAAGAGGGATGGGGGGGGGGGGGGAAGCTGGTAATTTTATAGCATTTGTTCCAAACCAGAGACAATATTTTGTCGTACAGAACTGTGGATGTTTCATAATTTGCGCAATCAGAAATGTTTCATAAATTTTTTAATGGCTTATTTCTTAATATTACAAACTGTGTAATTTTCAATTGTTATATTTCATATCATTGTCAATGACAAATAATTCTATTGCAAATAGAAATAAATCTCTAAGTCATGCATTCTTATCCAGCGCTACAGCCCAAGGTGAGGCTTAGCTTTCTCTACAATTGATTTCCAAATCAATCTCTCACAATATTTATTTGTCCAATGTTTTTATCTATACAATTTTTAGATCTTCTTTGACTTGTTCGGATCATCTTAATTTTGGTCAACCTCTTTTTCTTGCTTTGTAAAATTAAAGGTAGTTGTGCGCTGTTAAAAAAAAATCTGAACAACGGACCATCTAAAAAAAATAATGGTTTTAGGTTTAGTGTGACAGTGTCTATATCCCGTACCTCTAATATTAATTTATATGCAAAAATAAAGAAATGGCGGACAAAAAAAATATTAAAAACGCGTTTTTTTTTTTGCTTTTTCTTTTGCAAAAAAAAGTAAAAATTAAAACTTGCAATAATTCTGGTACGGGATATAGCGATAAGTGTACAGAATCTGTGTTTAAAATTTCATAAGGATCAGTTCAGTAGTTTCTGAGATTTTTTCCAACAGCGCAACCTTTTGAGGACTCCTGTTTACCTGTCATTTTCACACTAAAAAGGTTAAAATCATTTTTTTTTTGTAATTTACGAATGTTTTTGTTAAGCCTTACAAGTTTTATATCAATAAATATTACAGTATTCTTAAAAAAAAATTAATAATAAAAATAGTTTTTTTTCATGCATCCAAAGTAGACAGCCCTTGAATCTGAATCAATTTGTATTAAACTATTTTTTGTTCTAGGAATTATTACAATATCGTCTGCATATGCACATATATGTGTAATTTTTGTAAAGACAGATCCTCTCTGAACAACAGATGCAACTGCTTGGTGCAAGGCAATATTAAACATCGCAGCTGATAATGAATCGCCTTGCTTAACTCCTTTATTAAGTTCAAATGTTTCACCAGTTTTTTCCCCAATATTTATACTGGCTTTAGTGCATTTCATGCTTATTTTGTAAGTCTTGTTAATTTCTTCGGTATACCAAAATTTGTGCATTGCCTCGAGTAATTTCCCTCTTTCAATATTATCAAACGCTTTTTTAAAATCAACGAAAAGCATGCATAAATCAGTGTCAAACTCATAAATTTTTTCCATAATTTGCCGAACAACGAAAAGCTTATCAACTGTTCGTTTGTTAGATCTAAACCCACATTGATAGTCTTAAAGTCTTCAGCAGTTTATTATATTTTGTTTGTCAATAAACTTGATGAAACCTTATATGTCGAATTTAGTAGCGTGATTCCTCGACAGTTTTTACAGTCAAATTTATCGCCTTTTTTTAATATAAAACAAATTTGGTTTGTTTTTCAGTTCCTGGTATTCTCCACGTACCTAGATGTATATTCTTGTGAGAAAACAAAGTGCTTTTAATATGTAATTTATTTTTACTTGCAAATTGGCCCAGCATATTTCCGTTTTCGTTTGTCTCTTCATGAGAAGTAAACTCTCATAAAATATTTTTCTTATTTTTACATTGGAAATCTCTCGTAATTATTTTCATATCATTGAATTATTTGCATATAATTTCAATGCGATTTATTAAATGCCTCTTCTAATATTTCATAATCCTCTTTTTTAGTCTCATCCTTTTCTTCAGTTGGTGCATGTGCTGAAATAATGATCTAAACCTCCCTTTCAAACGTATCTTGCATACTCTTTCATTGATTGCACTGTATTCAAGTCCTGCAATCTATCAAGGCCCTAAAATTGTGATGGAAGAATTCATTTAATTTATTTCATTAAATATCTATTTCTGTACAATATCCTATGTAACTTTCTTTTGATAAAGCCCGTTAAATGGAAGGTCTCCTTATTAGTTATCGCAAAGTTTTTGAAAAAATTAAAAAGTAAATATCAATTTTCATCAAGTCTAGTGAGTTAGAACCCATGTTTAAAGACATTCCTGTCATTTTTATAAAAATAGTTGTAAATAAAAGTTTAAAAAATGAAAATTGCAGTTTTTGGGGCGAGGGCAATCGCTCTTTTAAGAAACAACAGTTGATTGTTACTTCTACTAAAAAGCTTGTTTTATGAACTCTTATACGAAGGAGGGATATATTTTCGCTTTTAATAGTCTTAAGAATATTGCGGTTTTCACTAAATTGTCTTGTTTACGATTTTCTGTACGTCTGGTATAAAATTTTTCTTAGAGGGCTGTTTACTAAGTAAATTTAACTCTTAATTCTGAAATTTCAACACGAAACTCCATTTTCTTACCTTATCATTCCATCTAGAATACTTTGATTACCCTAAAAATAAAATTACAGTTCATTATGTTGAAAAACTTGCCACTTATAAGCTAAGGACGAATCTCAATATTGAGAAGGTCATCGGGGGAATTAAAGCGTGGAAAAACAAACAGCAGCAGATTCGTGTTTCGGGACGTTACAGGTAGCAGTCTAAAACTACTCGGTAATTTATAATCCACTATGATAAGTCCAATTAAAGTGAAACAAAGTGTTTCTATTTAAAAACAAAATTTAAATACACTTCATTAATAATTAAATTGTTCAATAAAGTTGCATGTTATATATGTTTTGCTCTTGGCTAACTATCATTTGAATCGAATATTACTAATATGTATTTAAAAATTCACGACAAAAAATGCATCTTTTCTTTGAGGATTTGTATATTATCTTTATATCATTTAAGTTATTAACCACTCCTTGGGAAATTCTGTAATTCGCAAGGTTTTTTTTGCTATTAAACCTAAATATGACATTATGGCGACTTTAATATATAGATGACCCCTCATGATAAAAATATGTATGCAATTATTAAAGACTTCCCATAATTTTCAAGGTACTACTTGTTTTCTAATTGATGAAGTAAAAAAAAATACAAGATATAGCCATCGTTCGGATTTTTTTTCGCGTACTGTACATTAATGATTGGGCACATTAATTTAGGGATTCACCTCCAGGATCTACATGAATTGATAATTTTTCAAATGCATTTCAATTAAGCTGAAAGTGAAGGTCATAATCAGAAATATAGTTTCAAAGTATGTGCAATTTGAGTGCCTTTAAAACTGATGTTTCCTGTAAAGGTTAGTGGCATTTCAAGACCTATTTCGAATTGTGGTTTATAAAAATCCTTGTTTTGCATACCGTCAAACTGAAATACAGCAGATCTCGAGTTGGTTTGTACCCTTAACGACCCATTTTATGCACGATTGCGGCTGTTGATGCAGGGAATTACAGTTGATCTTGGATTCGGAACGAAACGAACATCCATCCCTAACCCGTGACACGAAACCGGCATCTTTGATATGCGAGGGCTAACGCCACAACCATAAAAAAAAGGCAGGTCTTAAGGTACTTGTAGTTCAGACTATACTGTTAGAGAATGGACTAACAGTTACAATTTCTAAAACTTTTAGTTTAAATTTGACATGAAAAAATTTGGAAAATGACGTGCTAGACGACATTGTTTATGGCAAGGATCTTGGTAAACGTCTTGTTAATTTAATTCAATTCCTTAATGACATTTAATTTGTCATTGCATGTTTGTTGCATGTATAGTTTTCTAGAGAAATGTTTACCTGTGAGGTAAAAAATTAACCTTTGCATAAACTAACATGGCTACGAGCATGCTCGTCTATTTCCGGAGAGTAAATTACATTATTATTCAACTTATATACGTGTTTCAAGTTCATCAGTTTGGAATGGCTTTTTACGTATTACATCGTTCAAAACATTGCTTTGGTTTAAAATTAGAATTTTCTTGCAGAATATGCCTCGACCTGAAGAAAAAGAGGCAAGAGCTTCATGAGGCTGAAATGGATATATCGGATGGAGAAAAATCAACGGTCCAGATTCCCCCTTCGTCCCTTCAACGCCCTTCCCCTAAATCCATCCTGAAAAAGAAAAGAGGGAAGAAAAACCTCAAAACGAATAAAAAGCTGAAGTGGAGACCAAGTGTAGTGGGTGGAGAATCTCCGATAAGTGATCAAGCTCCTCAATCAATACGAGTGGTCCACCTTGATCCATCATCTTTTCCGGCGTCAATAGGATCTCCACCTTCGGCCTCTGCTTCAGTGGGGTCTCCATCCTTCGCCTCTGCGCCAATTGGGTCTCCATCCTTCGCCTCTGCGCCAATTGGGTCTCCGCCACCCACCGCGACTGCTTCAAGAGGCGTTCCACCCACAGCTTCTTGGTTAAGAGACGCTGCTCCCACCGAGACGTCTGCTTCGAGAGGTGCTCCACCCACGACGTCTGCTTCGAGAGGTGCTCCACCCACGACGTCTGCTTCGAGAGGTGCTCCACCCACGACGTCTGCTTCGAGAGGTGCTCCACCCACGACGTCTGCTTCGAGAGGTGCTCCACCCACGACGTCTGCTTCGAGAGGTGCTCCACCCACGACGTCTGCTTCGAGAGGTGCTCCACCCACGACGTCTGCTTCGAGAGGTGCTCCACCCACGACGTCTGCTTCGAGAGGTGCTCCACCCACGACGTCTGCTTCGAGAGGTGCTCCACCCACGGCGTCTGCTTCGAGAGGTGCTCCACCCACGGCGTCTGCTTCGAGAGGTGCTCCACCCACGGCGTCTGCTTCGAGAGGTGCTCCACCCACGGCGTCTGCTTCGAGAGGTGCTCCACCCACGGCGTCAACGTCAGGAAGCGCTCCACCTGCAGCCCCAGTAGATCCACCCGCAGTACTACGTCAAATGAAAAAGTTAAATATGGAGCGAGATAAAGAAGCGGAACCGGATGATTTCCTTCCAGTACCAGGCGGCCGGAAAAGTAGGAGAAAGCGGGGATTCGAACCTATCTACGCATTAAAAGGGGTCCCGAAAAAGAAGAAACAACCGGCTCCATGAAAATCTTTCGTTATGGGGCGAAGCACCATCTTTTCTTTGTAAGCATGAGAACAAAGCACTCTGCAGTCTGTTGCAAGGTTGTCAGAAGCACTTTGCGAAGTGGCTTGATGAAGCACTCTGTATTCTTTTCAATGGTGCACAGAGACACTCTTGTCTTTGGCTAGGTGGACCGAAGGTCTCTGTATTTCCCGGGGAGGACAGGGACAGTTTTGTCTTTTTTTTGGACCGAAAAACTATATAGTATCTTCTATGGTGAGCAGACACTGAGAAGAACTCGTTGGTGTCTGCTTCGGGGGAGCAAAGCACTGTGCGGTCTTTGCCGAGATGGACCGAAGCAGTCTGTAGTCTTTTCTGTGGTGAACTGACACTCTTGTCTTTAGCGATTTAGATCGAAGCATTATATAGTATTTTCTGTGGTGGACAGAGAAACTCTTGTTTTGGGCAAGGTGGACTGAAAATCTTCGGAGTCTTTGGCGAAGTAGAGCGAAGCACTCTCGGGTGTCTGCTGTGTTATACACACCAATTGTTCTCGGATAACAAAGCTGATTACCTTGGGTATGTACGTAGCTGAGATTGAAGAAACTCATTTCGAGAGTTTAGGTGCTATACAGCTAGATCAAACGGGAGATGAAGTCAATGTTTGTACAGAAGATGATACGGAATGTTTAAATCGTCTAATCGACTCTGACCATAATGTTGAACAAAGGGAAGTACTGCTGAAACTCCTACAGGAATTTAGTGGCATTTTTGACTTCGGATGCAAATCACACATGACCACAAGAGTTGTAAAACATAGAATCGATACGGGCAGTAACCCGCCCCTAAAACAAAGCCCTTATAGTGTGTCACTCACAGAGCGACGTATCATACAAGACGAAGTCGATAGAATGGTCAATCTTGAGATTGTGAGCCCCTCCGAGAGTCCTTTGTCTTTGTCGGTCGTCCTCGTTAAAAAGAAAAATGGAACCTGGCGTTTTTGTGTGGACTATTTCAAATTGAATAAAGTCACAAAAAAGGATGTATATCCCTTTCCCCGTATATATGACGCACTAGACAGTCTAGCAGGGTTGAAATTTTACTCATCCATGGACATGAAGTCTGGATACTGGCATATAGAGGTGGATGAAAAAGATCGCCAGAAAACTGCCTTCGTGACGCCTGATGGATTATACCAATTTAGCGTAACGCTTTTTGGGCTGTGCAATACTCCAGCAACTTTTGAACGTATGATGGATAATTTGTTGAAAGGATTGAAATGTTACACCTGTCTATGTTATTTGGATGATGTTGTCGTATATGCATCTACATTCCAAGAATATATTCGGCGATTACGACAAGTCTTGGTGTGCTTTCGAAAAGCGGGACTTTACCTAAATCTTGATAAAAGTCGATTTGGGAAAACAAAATTAAAAATATTGGGGAGCTTAGTTGAAGATGGACTCCACCCGGACCCTGAGAAGGTCGAAGCTATGGTGAATTTCCCTGTTCCAAAAAATACAGTTTTCGTCAGGAGTTTCTTGGGACTATGTTCCTATTATAGCAGGTTCATAAGGAATTTTTCTGAAATCTCTAAGCCATTGAATGATCTGCTAAACAAAGATATAAAGTTCACTTGTACGAAGGAACAAGAATTGTCCTTTTCGAATTTAAAGTCGGCTCTCACAAAACCCACCGTTCTTGGTCATTTTAGTGCGGAAATGAACACAAGAATCCATACTGACGCCAGTGGTCATGGAATCGGTGCAGTTATCGTCCAGATACAGAACGGAGACGAGCGACCAATCGCATATGCATCTCGTTCATTGACGCCAGCTGAGAAGAATTACTCGACCACCGAGAGGGAATGCCTTGCTGTGGTTTGGGCCATCAATAAATTTCGACCATATCTCTTTGGACAATAGTTTGTAGTGGTGACCGACCATCATTCTCTCTGTTGGTTGACTAACCTCAAGGATCCGTCAGGAAGTCTGGTCAGATGGGCTCTGCGTCTTCAAGAATGTAATTTCGCCATCGAATATAAAAGTGGAAAGAAACACCGGGATGCCGATTGTCCCTCTCGAAACCCTTTGTCTTACTCTGAAGAAGCAGGCCTGGACGATATTCCTTGTTTAATACCGTTGACATCGCTTAAGGAGCAACAGCAAATGGACCGCCAGACTTAGGCTCTAAGACATAGAATCTCCAAGGATCCTAAGGAAAACACCTTTTGAATTGAGGATGGAATCCCCTACCCTAGAAATTAGGATCCATTTGGAAAAACGTGGCTCCTGATCGTTCCGAAAAGCTGCCAGAAGGAAATACTAAAGTTTACGAGATGATCCTACAGCTGGACATCTGGGTTTCGCGAAGTCATACGACAGAGTGAAAAAAATTTTTACTGGCGTGGACTGTATAGGAGTGTTCGTCATTATGTCTCCCATTGCCGAGAGTGTCAAAGAAGGAAGTCACCCCCCGAGCTACCAGCCGGACAGCTTCAACCAATCGAACCCCCAACAGTCCCCTTTTCCAAAATGGGCATTGATTTGCTCGGGCGATTTCCTCTTTCTAGAAATTGTAACAAGTAGATAGTGGTGTGCACAGTTTATTTGACGAGATTTGCAATAACTAGAGCTCTTCCAAATGGCGAAGCATGGGAAATAGCCAAGTTCCTTGTGGAAGACGTTATTTTGAAGCACGGGTCTCCTAGGTATTTGATCAGCGATCGTGGACAATCCTTGTCACATTTGATGGGTGAGGTCAATTACTTATGCTAAACTCAACATCTGTGTACTACCACCTATCATCCTCAAACAAACGGGTTAACGGAAAGATTTAATAAGACGTTGGCCGATATGATTTCAATGTACGTAAATGTTGAACAGAAAAATTGAGACACAATCTTGCCATTTGTTACGTTTGCGTATAAGTAAACGAAACAGGATACGACCGATTTCAGTCTCTTTTTAGTTCATGGGCGAGATCTGGATACCCCTCTTGATGTGATCCTTCCACACCAGGAAGAACCCACAGCGGACGACTATGTTGGGAAAATGGTAACAAGGGCGGAAGAAGCAAGGCAGGTGGCAAGGATGAACATACTTAAGTCGCAAGTCAAAGATAAGAAACTTTACGACCAGCACCATCAATCTGCATTATAGACCTGAAGATTTGGTTTGGGTGTATAATCCCATTCGCAAAGTGGGAAAGTCGGATAAACTGCTGATTCGCTATTTCGGACCGTATCGATTTGTAAGGTCATTATCAGAAGTCATTTATGAAGTGGAAATTTGTGAAGTCCTTTCCCGAAGACAGAAAACCAGAGATATGGTACACGTTCTGAGGATGAAACCATACCATGACCCACAGTACCAATTCATAAGTCAAGAAAAGGACTGCTTTAGATCAGCCTGAAGGGAACTGTATTAAAGTGAATAGGCCGATCCCTATTGAAGCCAAAAATGATGCGACTAGTGGCCCTGTGACTAGAAGTAGAAAATAGTTCAGCGAGACGCTGTGTCCTAAAAAGGGGACCAATGTAACGTAGTCACTGTCAACTGCGAGGCCCGAACCTACCTCTACTCTTTCAGGCCTTCGCGCAGCCGGATGCGCAAATGAGTGAATCGCGAAGAGAGGGCGTTGCTGACGTGAAGCATGGCTCGGTGGTGTGGTGGTACAACGGGGTGTGCAGGAGATGTTATCATGTTTTCATAGTTATATCTAAATATCTGTCATTGTTTCTACTAATACGTGTTTTCAGTAATAAATACTTTCATCTCATCGAATCAGTATTTTGCCAGAAGAAAGACTCCTTGGTGTCTGATTTTTTGGAGCAAAGGACTCTATGGCGTCTGATGTGGGGGACCGAGTTGGTTCAAAGCACTGTTGTCGTTGGCGATGTGGGCCGAAGAACTATCTGGTGTCTGCTGTGTTTGAGCGAATCATTCTCTGGTGTCTGCTGCGTTGCAGCGATTCAAACTTTGGTGTCTGCTGCGTTGGAGCGAGGCAAACTTTGGTGTCTGCTGCGTTGGAGCGAGGCAAACTTTGGTGTCTGCTGCGTTGGAGCGAGGCAAACTTTGGCGTCTGCTGCGTTGGAGCGAGGCAAACTTTGGCGTCTGCTGCGTTGGAGCGAGGCAAACTTTGGCGTCTGCTGCGTTGGAGCGAGGCAAACGTTGGCGTCTGCTGCGTTGGAGCAAAAGACTCGTTGGCGTCTGCTGCGTTGGAGCAAAAGACTCGTTGGCGTCTGCTGCGTTGGAGCAAAAGACTCGTTGGCGTCTGCTGCGTTGGAGCAAAAGACTCGTTGGCGTCTGCTGCGTTGGAGCAAAAGACTCGTTGGCGTCTGCTGCGTTGGAGCAAAAGACTCGTTGGCGTCTGCTGCGTTGGAGCAAAAGACTCGTTGGCGTCTGCTGCGTTGGAGCAAAAGACTCGTTGGCGTCTGCTGCGTTGGAGCAAAAGACTCGTTGGCGTCTGCTGCGTTGGAGCAAAAGACTCGTTGGCGTCTGCTGCGTTGGAGCAAAAGACTCGTTGGCGTCTGCTGCGTTGGAGCAAAAGACTCGTTGGCGTCTGCTGCGTTGGAGCAAAAGACTCGTTGGCGTCTGCTGCGTTGGAGCAAAAGACTCGTTGGCGTCTGCTGCGTTGGAGCAAAAGACTCGTTGGCGTCTGCTGCGTTGGAGCAAAAGACTCGTTGGCGTCTGCTGCGTTGGAGCAAAAGACTCGTTGGCGTCTGCTGCGTTGGAGCAAAAGACTCGTTGGCGTCTGCTGCGTTGGAGCAAAAGACTCGTTGGCGTCTGCTGCGTTGGAGCAAAAGACTCGTTGGCGTCTGCTGCGTTGGAGCAAAAGACTCGTTGGCGTCTGCTGCGTTGGAGCAAAAGACTCGTTGGCGTCTGCTGCGTTGGAGCAAAAGACTCGTTGGCGTCTGCTGCGTTGGAGCAAAAGACTCGTTGGCGTCTGCTGCGTTGGAGCAAAAGACTCGTTGGCGTCTGCTGCGTTGGAGCAAAAGACTCGTTGGCGTCTGCTGCGTTGGAGCAAAAGACTCGTTGGCGTCTGCTGCGTTGGAGCAAAAGACTCGTTGGCGTCTGCTGCGTTGGAGCAAAAGACTCGTTGGCGTCTGCTGCGTTGGAGCAAAAGACTCGTTGGCGTCTGCTGCGTTGGAGCAAAAGACTCGTTGGCGTCTGCTGCGTTGGAGCAAAAGACTCGTTGGCGTCTGCTGCGTTGGAGCAAAAGACTCGTTGGCGTCTGCTGCGTTGGAGCAAAAGACTCGTTGGCGTCTGCTGCGTTGGAGCAAAAGACTCGTTGGCGTCTGCTGCGTTGGAGCAAAAGACTCGTTGGCGTCTGCTGCGTTGGAGCAAAAGACTCGTTGGCGTCTGCTGCGTTGGAGCAAAAGACTCGTTGGCGTCTGCTGCGTTGGAGCAAAAGACTCGTTGGCGTCTGCTGCGTTGGAGCAAAAGACTCGTTGGCGTCTGCTGCGTTGGAGCAAAAGACTCGTTGGCGTCTGCTGCGTTGGAGCAAAAGACTCGTTGGCGTCTGCTGCGTTGGAGCAAAAGACTCGTTGGCGTCTGCTGCGTTGGAGCAAAAGACTCGTTGGCGTCTGCTGCGTTGGAGCAAAAGACTCGTTGGCGTCTGCTGCGTTGGAGCAAAAGACTCGTTGGCGTCTGCTGCGTTGGAGCAAAAGACTCGTTGGCGTCTGCTGCGTTGGAGCAAAAGACTCGTTGGCGTCTGCTGCGTTGGAGCAAAAGACTCGTTGGCGTCTGCTGCGTTGGAGCAAAAGACTCGTTGGCGTCTGCTGCGTTGGAGCAAAAGACTCGTTGGCGTCTGCTGCGTTGGAGCAAAAGACTCGTTGGCGTCTGCTGCGTTGGAGCAAAAGACTCGTTGGCGTCTGCTGCGTTGGAGCAAAAGACTCGTTGGCGTCTGCTGCGTTGGAGCAAAAGACTCGTTGGCGTCTGCTGCGTTGGAGCAAAAGACTCGTTGGCGTCTGCTGCGTTGGAGCAAAAGACTCGTTGGCGTCTGCTGCGTTGGAGCAAAAGACTCGTTGGCGTCTGCTGCGTTGGAGCAAAAGACTCGTTGGCGTCTGCTGCGTTGGAGCAAAAGACTCGTTGGCGTCTGCTGCGTTGGAGCAAAAGACTCGTTGGCGTCTGCTGCGTTGGAGCAAAAGACTCGTTGGCGTCTGCTGCGTTGGAGCAAAAGACTCGTTGGCGTCTGCTGCGTTGGAGCAAAAGACTCGTTGGCGTCTGCTGCGTTGGAGCAAAAGACTCGTTGGCGTCTGCTGCGTTGGAGCAAAAGACTCGTTGGCGTCTGCTGCGTTGGAGCAAAAGACTCGTTGGCGTCTGCTGCGTTGGAGCAAAAGACTCGTTGGCGTCTGCTGCGTTGGAGCAAAAGACTCGTTGGCGTCTGCTGCGTTGGAGCAAAAGACTCGTTGGCGTCTGCTGCGTTGGAGCAAAAGACTCGTTGGCGTCTGCTGCGTTGGAGCAAAAGACTCGTTGGCGTCTGCTGCGTTGGAGCAAAAGACTCGTTGGCGTCTGCTGCGTTGGAGCAAAAGACTCGTTGGCGTCTGCTGCGTTGGAGCAAAAGACTCGTTGGCGTCTGCTGCGTTGGAGCAAAAGACTCGTTGGCGTCTGCTGCGTTGGAGCAAAAGACTCGTTGGCGTCTGCTGCGTTGGAGCAAAAGACTCGTTGGCGTCTGCTGCGTTGGAGCAAAAGACTCGTTGGCGTCTGCTGCGTTGGAGCAAAAGACTCGTTGGCGTCTGCTGCGTTGGAGCAAAAGACTCGTTGGCGTCTGCTGCGTTGGAGCAAAAGACTCGTTGGCGTCTGCTGCGTTGGAGCAAAAGACTCGTTGGCGTCTGCTGCGTTGGAGCAAAAGACTCGTTGGCGTCTGCTGCGTTGGAGCAAAAGACTCGTTGGCGTCTGCTGCGTTGGAGCAAAAGACTCGTTGGCGTCTGCTGCGTTGGAGCAAAAGACTCGTTGGCGTCTGCTGCGTTGGAGCAAAAGACTCGTTGGCGTCTGCTGCGTTGGAGCAAAAGACTCGTTGGCGTCTGCTGCGTTGGAGCAAAAGACTCGTTGGCGTCTGCTGCGTTGGAGCAAAAGACTCGTTGGCGTCTGCTGCGTTGGAGCAAAAGACTCGTTGGCGTCTGCTGCGTTGGAGCAAAAGACTCGTTGGCGTCTGCTGCGTTGGAGCAAAAGACTCGTTGGCGTCTGCTGCGTTGGAGCAAAAGACTCGTTGGCGTCTGCTGCGTTGGAGCAAAAGACTCGTTGGCGTCTGCTGCGTTGGAGCAAAAGACTCGTTGGCGTCTGCTGCGTTGGAGCAAAAGACTCGTTGGCGTCTGCTGCGTTGGAGCAAAAGACTCGTTGGCGTCTGCTGCGTTGGAGCAAAAGACTCGTTGGCGTCTGCTGCGTTGGAGCAAAAGACTCGTTGGCGTCTGCTGCGTTGGAGCAAAAGACTCGTTGGCGTCTGCTGCGTTGGAGCAAAAGACTCGTTGGCGTCTGCTGCGTTGGAGCAAAAGACTCGTTGGCGTCTGCTGCGTTGGAGCAAAAGACTCGTTGGCGTCTGCTGCGTTGGAGCAAAAGACTCGTTGGCGTCTGCTGCGTTGGAGCAAAAGACTCGTTGGCGTCTGCTGCGTTGGAGCAAAAGACTCGTTGGCGTCTGCTGCGTTGGAGCAAAAGACTCGTTGGCGTCTGCTGCGTTGGAGCAAAAGACTCGTTGGCGTCTGCTGCGTTGGAGCAAAAGACTCGTTGGCGTCTGCTGCGTTGGAGCAAAAGACTCGTTGGCGTCTGCTGCGTTGGAGCAAAAGACTCGTTGGCGTCTGCTGCGTTGGAGCAAAAGACTCGTTGGCGTCTGCTGCGTTGGAGCAAAAGACTCGTTGGCGTCTGCTGCGTTGGAGCAAAAGACTCGTTGGCGTCTGCTGCGTTGGAGCAAAAGACTCGTTGGCGTCTGCTGCGTTGGAGCAAAAGACTCGTTGGCGTCTGCTGCGTTGGAGCAAAAGACTCGTTGGCGTCTGCTGCGTTGGAGCAAAAGACTCGTTGGCGTCTGCTGCGTTGGAGCAAAAGACTCGTTGGCGTCTGCTGCGTTGGAGCAAAAGACTCGTTGGCGTCTGCTGCGTTGGAGCAAAAGACTCGTTGGCGTCTGCTGCGTTGGAGCAAAAGACTCGTTGGCGTCTGCTGCGTTGGAGCAAAAGACTCGTTGGCGTCTGCTGCGTTGGAGCAAAAGACTCGTTGGCGTCTGCTGCGTTGGAGCAAAAGACTCGTTGGCGTCTGCTGCGTTGGAGCAAAAGACTCGTTGGCGTCTGCTGCGTTGGAGCAAAAGACTCGTTGGCGTCTGCTGCGTTGGAGCAAAAGACTCGTTGGCGTCTGCTGCGTTGGAGCAAAAGACTCGTTGGCGTCTGCTGCGTTGGAGCAAAAGACTCGTTGGCGTCTGCTGCGTTGGAGCAAAAGACTCGTTGGCGTCTGCTGCGTTGGAGCAAAAGACTCGTTGGCGTCTGCTGCGTTGGAGCAAAAGACTCGTTGGCGTCTGCTGCGTTGGAGCAAAAGACTCGTTGGCGTCTGCTGCGTTGGAGCAAAAGACTCGTTGGCGTCTGCTGCGTTGGAGCAAAAGACTCGTTGGCGTCTGCTGCGTTGGAGCAAAAGACTCGTTGGCGTCTGCTGCGTTGGAGCAAAAGACTCGTTGGCGTCTGCTGCGTTGGAGCAAAAGACTCGTTGGCGTCTGCTGCGTTGGAGCAAAAGACTCGTTGGCGTCTGCTGCGTTGGAGCAAAAGACTCGTTGGCGTCTGCTGCGTTGGAGCAAAAGACTCGTTGGCGTCTGCTGCGTTGGAGCAAAAGACTCGTTGGCGTCTGCTGCGTTGGAGCAAAAGACTCGTTGGCGTCTGCTGCGTTGGAGCAAAAGACTCGTTGGCGTCTGCTGCGTTGGAGCAAAAGACTCGTTGGCGTCTGCTGCGTTGGAGCAAAAGACTCGTTGGCGTCTGCTGCGTTGGAGCAAAAGACTCGTTGGCGTCTGCTGCGTTGGAGCAAAAGACTCGTTGGCGTCTGCTGCGTTGGAGCAAAAGACTCGTTGGCGTCTGCTGCGTTGGAGCAAAAGACTCGTTGGCGTCTGCTGCGTTGGAGCAAAAGACTCGTTGGCGTCTGCTGCGTTGGAGCAAAAGACTCGTTGGCGTCTGCTGCGTTGGAGCAAAAGACTCGTTGGCGTCTGCTGCGTTGGAGCAAAAGACTCGTTGGCGTCTGCTGCGTTGGAGCAAAAGACTCGTTGGCGTCTGCTGCGTTGGAGCAAAAGACTCGTTGGCGTCTGCTGCGTTGGAGCAAAAGACTCGTTGGCGTCTGCTGCGTTGGAGCAAAAGACTCGTTGGCGTCTGCTGCGTTGGAGCAAAAGACTCGTTGGCGTCTGCTGCGTTGGAGCAAAAGACTCGTTGGCGTCTGCTGCGTTGGAGCAAAAGACTCGTTGGCGTCTGCTGCGTTGGAGCAAAAGACTCGTTGGCGTCTGCTGCGTTGGAGCAAAAGACTCGTTGGCGTCTGCTGCGTTGGAGCAAAAGACTCGTTGGCGTCTGCTGCGTTGGAGCAAAAGACTCGTTGGCGTCTGCTGCGTTGGAGCAAAAGACTCGTTGGCGTCTGCTGCGTTGGAGCAAAAGACTCGTTGGCGTCTGCTGCGTTGGAGCAAAAGACTCGTTGGCGTCTGCTGCGTTGGAGCAAAAGACTCGTTGGCGTCTGCTGCGTTGGAGCAAAAGACTCGTTGGCGTCTGCTGCGTTGGAGCAAAAGACTCGTTGGCGTCTGCTGCGTTGGAGCAAAAGACTCGTTGGCGTCTGCTGCGTTGGAGCAAAAGACTCGTTGGCGTCTGCTGCGTTGGAGCAAAAGACTCGTTGGCGTCTGCTGCGTTGGAGCAAAAGACTCGTTGGCGTCTGCTGCGTTGGAGCAAAAGACTCGTTGGCGTCTGCTGCGTTGGAGCAAAAGACTCGTTGGCGTCTGCTGCGTTGGAGCAAAAGACTCGTTGGCGTCTGCTGCGTTGGAGCAAAAGACTCGTTGGCGTCTGCTGCGTTGGAGCAAAAGACTCGTTGGCGTCTGCTGCGTTGGAGCAAAAGACTCGTTGGCGTCTGCTGCGTTGGAGCAAAAGACTCGTTGGCGTCTGCTGCGTTGGAGCAAAAGACTCGTTGGCGTCTGCTGCGTTGGAGCAAAAGACTCGTTGGCGTCTGCTGCGTTGGAGCAAAAGACTCGTTGGCGTCTGCTGCGTTGGAGCAAAAGACTCGTTGGCGTCTGCTGCGTTGGAGCAAAAGACTCGTTGGCGTCTGCTGCGTTGGAGCAAAAGACTCGTTGGCGTCTGCTGCGTTGGAGCAAAAGACTCGTTGGCGTCTGCTGCGTTGGAGCAAAAGACTCGTTGGCGTCTGCTGCGTTGGAGCAAAAGACTCGTTGGCGTCTGCTGCGTTGGAGCAAAAGACTCGTTGGCGTCTGCTGCGTTGGAGCAAAAGACTCGTTGGCGTCTGCTGCGTTGGAGCAAAAGACTCGTTGGCGTCTGCTGCGTTGGAGCAAAAGACTCGTTGGCGTCTGCTGCGTTGGAGCAAAAGACTCGTTGGCGTCTGCTGCGTTGGAGCAAAAGACTCGTTGGCGTCTGCTGCGTTGGAGCAAAAGACTCGTTGGCGTCTGCTGCGTTGGAGCAAAAGACTCGTTGGCGTCTGCTGCGTTGGAGCAAAAGACTCGTTGGCGTCTGCTGCGTTGGAGCAAAAGACTCGTTGGCGTCTGCTGCGTTGGAGCAAAAGACTCGTTGGCGTCTGCTGCGTTGGAGCAAAAGACTCGTTGGCGTCTGCTGCGTTGGAGCAAAAGACTCGTTGGCGTCTGCTGCGTTGGAGCAAAAGACTCGTTGGCGTCTGCTGCGTTGGAGCAAAAGACTCGTTGGCGTCTGCTGCGTTGGAGCAAAAGACTCGTTGGCGTCTGCTGCGTTGGAGCAAAAGACTCGTTGGCGTCTGCTGCGTTGGAGCAAAAGACTCGTTGGCGTCTGCTGCGTTGGAGCAAAAGACTCGTTGGCGTCTGCTGCGTTGGAGCAAAAGACTCGTTGGCGTCTGCTGCGTTGGAGCAAAAGACTCGTTGGCGTCTGCTGCGTTGGAGCAAAAGACTCGTTGGCGTCTGCTGCGTTGGAGCAAAAGACTCGTTGGCGTCTGCTGCGTTGGAGCAAAAGACTCGTTGGCGTCTGCTGCGTTGGAGCAAAAGACTCGTTGGCGTCTGCTGCGTTGGAGCAAAAGACTCGTTGGCGTCTGCTGCGTTGGAGCAAAAGACTCGTTGGCGTCTGCTGCGTTGGAGCAAAAGACTCGTTGGCGTCTGCTGCGTTGGAGCAAAAGACTCGTTGGCGTCTGCTGCGTTGGAGCAAAAGACTCGTTGGCGTCTGCTGCGTTGGAGCAAAAGACTCGTTGGCGTCTGCTGCGTTGGAGCAAAAGACTCGTTGGCGTCTGCTGCGTTGGAGCAAAAGACTCGTTGGCGTCTGCTGCGTTGGAGCAAAAGACTCGTTGGCGTCTGCTGCGTTGGAGCAAAAGACTCGTTGGCGTCTGCTGCGTTGGAGCAAAAGACTCGTTGGCGTCTGCTGCGTTGGAGCAAAAGACTCGTTGGCGTCTGCTGCGTTGGAGCAAAAGACTCGTTGGCGTCTGCTGCGTTGGAGCAAAAGACTCGTTGGCGTCTGCTGCGTTGGAGCAAAAGACTCGTTGGCGTCTGCTGCGTTGGAGCAAAAGACTCGTTGGCGTCTGCTGCGTTGGAGCAAAAGACTCGTTGGCGTCTGCTGCGTTGGAGCAAAAGACTCGTTGGCGTCTGCTGCGTTGGAGCAAAAGACTCGTTGGCGTCTGCTGCGTTGGAGCAAAAGACTCGTTGGCGTCTGCTGCGTTGGAGCAAAAGACTCGTTGGCGTCTGCTGCGTTGGAGCAAAAGACTCGTTGGCGTCTGCTGCGTTGGAGCAAAAGACTCGTTGGCGTCTGCTGCGTTGGAGCAAAAGACTCGTTGGCGTCTGCTGCGTTGGAGCAAAAGACTCGTTGGCGTCTGCTGCGTTGGAGCAAAAGACTCGTTGGCGTCTGCTGCGTTGGAGCAAAAGACTCGTTGGCGTCTGCTGCGTTGGAGCAAAAGACTCGTTGGCGTCTGCTGCGTTGGAGCAAAAGACTCGTTGGCGTCTGCTGCGTTGGAGCAAAAGACTCGTTGGCGTCTGCTGCGTTGGAGCAAAAGACTCGTTGGCGTCTGCTGCGTTGGAGCAAAAGACTCGTTGGCGTCTGCTGCGTTGGAGCAAAAGACTCGTTGGCGTCTGCTGCGTTGGAGCAAAAGACTCGTTGGCGTCTGCTGCGTTGGAGCAAAAGACTCGTTGGCGTCTGCTGCGTTGGAGCAAAAGACTCGTTGGCGTCTGCTGCGTTGGAGCAAAAGACTCGTTGGCGTCTGCTGCGTTGGAGCAAAAGACTCGTTGGCGTCTGCTGCGTTGGAGCAAAAGACTCGTTGGCGTCTGCTGCGTTGGAGCAAAAGACTCGTTGGCGTCTGCTGCGTTGGAGCAAAAGACTCGTTGGCGTCTGCTGCGTTGGAGCAAAAGACTCGTTGGCGTCTGCTGCGTTGGAGCAAAAGACTCGTTGGCGTCTGCTGCGTTGGAGCAAAAGACTCGTTGGCGTCTGCTGCGTTGGAGCAAAAGACTCGTTGGCGTCTGCTGCGTTGGAGCAAAAGACTCGTTGGCGTCTGCTGCGTTGGAGCAAAAGACTCGTTGGCGTCTGCTGCGTTGGAGCAAAAGACTCGTTGGCGTCTGCTGCGTTGGAGCAAAAGACTCGTTGGCGTCTGCTGCGTTGGAGCAAAAGACTCGTTGGCGTCTGCTGCGTTGGAGCAAAAGACTCGTTGGCGTCTGCTGCGTTGGAGCAAAAGACTCGTTGGCGTCTGCTGCGTTGGAGCAAAAGACTCGTTGGCGTCTGCTGCGTTGGAGCAAAAGACTCGTTGGCGTCTGCTGCGTTGGAGCAAAAGACTCGTTGGCGTCTGCTGCGTTGGAGCAAAAGACTCGTTGGCGTCTGCTGCGTTGGAGCAAAAGACTCGTTGGCGTCTGCTGCGTTGGAGCAAAAGACTCGTTGGCGTCTGCTGCGTTGGAGCAAAAGACTCGTTGGCGTCTGCTGCGTTGGAGCAAAAGACTCGTTGGCGTCTGCTGCGTTGGAGCAAAAGACTCGTTGGCGTCTGCTGCGTTGGAGCAAAAGACTCGTTGGCGTCTGCTGCGTTGGAGCAAAAGACTCGTTGGCGTCTGCTGCGTTGGAGCAAAAGACTCGTTGGCGTCTGCTGCGTTGGAGCAAAAGACTCGTTGGCGTCTGCTGCGTTGGAGCAAAAGACTCGTTGGCGTCTGCTGCGTTGGAGCAAAAGACTCGTTGGCGTCTGCTGCGTTGGAGCAAAAGACTCGTTGGCGTCTGCTGCGTTGGAGCAAAAGACTCGTTGGCGTCTGCTGCGTTGGAGCAAAAGACTCTCTGGCGTCTGCTGCGTTGGAGCAAAAGACTCTCTGGCGTCTGCTGTGGGGGACCGAGTTGGTTCAAAGCATTCTGTTGTCTTTGGCGATGTGGGCCGAAGAACTTACTGGTGTCTGCTGTGTTGGAGCGAGAGTCTACTGTGTGCTGCGTTGGAGCGGTGCAATCTTTGGTGTCTGCTGCGTTGGAGCGAGTTGGTTCACAGCACTTTGTTGTCTTCGGCGATGTGGGCCGAAGAACTATCTTGTTGCGAATCGATACGATCCTTTTAATCTTAATCGTTTTGAATATCTGTTCGACTGTTCCTAAAATTAAAACAAAGATGGCTGTTTGCTTGTAACTAAGATTTTAAGTTTTATTTACGTAGTTAATCTGTAAATTTCGCCTCTTATTTTTATATTGAGGCCTCGTTCGTAAAACGAAACATGGTGTCCGTGATTTAAAAGAATATCTGCGACTTAGATTGGAAATAACGTACTGTGCATACAACGATTCGTGGAAAGTCTACTTTTTAATTTCATTTGGAAAATGGCGGATGAAGAAAGTGATGCAAGTACCTTGGAAGATCTGAAAAAAGCAAGAACACAGCTACGTCGTGCTTTTACTATAGCTTGCAATCAATTTGCGAAGTTAGAAGAATCCGATAGAATCGAAAGTAAGGAAATTCATACTATTTATAATAACATAGATGATAAAGCGACTAGGTTGTTTAACTTGGACTCTCAAATAAGTCTGCTAACTGATATTTCTGATGAAGAATTTAACTGAATCTTATAGAGATAAATTCATTGAAGTGAAAGTATTTTACGATTCTTGTGTTCAGAAAGAATTAGTCGCCGAGTCATGCAATTTTCAGTCACAAGTTGGCGCGAATTTAAAGCTGCCTAAGATAATTTTGAAACAATGAGGTTTGTCCTAAAACTTGGGTAGCATTTTGGGGACAGTTTTCACGCATACACAAGGATGATGGCTTGAAAGAGGAAGACAAATTTCAATATTTGTTGGCGTCTGTTAAGTCAAATACAAAAGCGAGAGACATCGTTGAGAGCTATCCACCTTCCAAAGAAAACTATTTGAAAGTAATAGACCATTTGAAATCTCGTTCTGGAAGAACAGATTTATTAATTGAAGTATATGGTTACATATCTTTTAGCTTTAGTGCTGAATCGCCAAAATGTAAGGCTTGCTGAGCTTTATGACAAGTTGGGTTCAAATCTGAGATCTCTCGAAACATTGGGTGTAACTACGAAAAATTATTCAGCGATGTTGTACCCGGTGGTTGAATCGTGTTTACCCGTTGAGGTTTTGAAGGTGTGGGACAAATACAGATTAAACACTAAAATTGGTGACGAAAATATGATAAACGTAATAAAAGAAAATTTGTTGGAATCGTTGATGGCATTTTTATCTCATGAAGTAGAAGGCGAAGAACATAGGATTTTGGCGGAAAATGGTTTTGGAAGACAAAAATTCAAACGAGAAATAAATAAGCCTTTTCAACAAGACGAACCAACAGCAGCTGCTTTAATATCGTCGCTTCCCGATAAATCATTTGGAAGGCCCGATTGTGTGTTTTGCAAAAAGCCTCACAATAGCCAAGATTGTCGAAAAGCTTCTGCAATGAGTTTGGAAGAAAGGAAAAATGCGGTTAAGCAAGCAAAATGCTGTTTATTGTGTTTCAAAACGGGACATTTTTTCCGAGATTGTGGAAGCAAAGTAAGGTGTTTGCTCACATAATGTCAGCGACATTATGTGATAATGTGTCCAAATATCAGCAAAGGATCTGTAAAATCTCCTTCCAAAGAACTTGAAAATGAAGAAGAGAAGGCTACAGCAATGCTTTCTTCAGTCTTCCCAACGAGAAGTTTATCTTAAGACTGTTATATTAAGACTTCGTAATATTGGTCAACAGGTTCGAGTAAGATCTTTATTGGATGATGGATCTCATTGTTCATATATTGAAACTGATTTAGTTAGAGTTAAATCTTCAATCTTCAGGCATGGAAATTCTATCTCGGATTATTTGGCAGAGGAACAACACCTGCTACTAAACATGGAATATATAATTTGAATATAGAGAGTTTAGACGGAAAATGTTCGATACCAGTTTCATTCCTAGATCAGCCAAAGATTTGTACTTCATTGCCTAGAATACAAGATGAAAATCTTATTTCCGAACTCTCTTCTCGGGGAATAGTCCTATCTGACGTAGGTAGAAATACGCCTCCTATAAGAGCCCTACTTGGAGCTGATGTCCTTGGTAGTATTTTAACAGGAAGAGTAGAGATTTTCAAGTCGGGGATTTCAGCTGTAGAAACCTTGGTTGGACCATCTTGGGTCTTAGAAGGAAAAAAGAAGTTTGTAGTATGGTATCGTTGGCTTTGAAGAACTTTGAATTGCATAAAATTTGGGATTTAGAAGTTTTGGGCATAACTGATCCAACAGAAGTACATGAGAAGAGGCTGCTGGAAGAAGACGCATTAATCCATTTTGAAGAAACCCTGAAGGTTAGCGAAGAACAACGTTATGAAGTTACACTGCATTGGTTGGTTGGACACCCTCCCTTGTATAACAATCGTGAAGCAGCCGTAGCCAGACTTCGTTCTGTTACGAAGCGTATAGTAAAAGAAGGCGCATTCAAAGCCTATAACGAAGTTTTCTTGAATTGACAAAAGGAAAGAATTATTGAAGAGACTGAAATATCAGAGGTGAAGTATTCAGCCTACTACTTGCCGGAACAGACCGGTAATTAAATTATCAAGCGCAACAACGAAAATACGGCCCGTGTTTGATGGGTCATTCAAGACTAAGGGTGGTGCTTCTTTAAATGATTGTCTGAGTACAGGACCAAGTTTAACACAGCAAATTCCTTCGTTACTAAACAGATTCAGATGGGGTGCCAAGGGAGTAACTGCTGACATTAAACAAGCATTCTTGCAAATAAGCGTAAATCCAGTAGACAGATGTACTACGATTCTTATGGTGTAAGGATCCTCAATGCTCAACTTTCGTCGAATATAGACATTGCCGCGTCGTTTTTGGGATAACTGCATCTCCTTTCTTGCTGAATGCAACGATACTGCATCACCTTGCACAGGAAAAATTTAAAGGTAGAGATATGGCTTTACAAGAAGGAAATTGGACGAAGGGTTTTACGTGGATAACTTGGTTACCAGTGTCAAAGATGAAGATCAGTTTCAAATTCTGAAGAGCCAGGCAATTGAGATAATGGCTGATGAATGCTTTGATTTACATTGCTGGTTTGCTACAGGTTGTTCAGAAGACTCAATTCAGTCAGTATTAGGACTTAAATGGAATTGTGAGACAGATGAAATGGTCATGTGTTTCCCCCAAAACTGTTGATCTAACTCTATCGCCAACTAAAAGAATCGTACTTTCAATAGTAAACAGTGTATACGACCCAATAGGATTTTCCTGCCCTGCAATGCTGGTTCCAAAATTGATTCTGCCAGAAGCTTGGAGGAGGAAATTGAGTTGGGACAAAGAACTTCCTGAGGATCTTAAAGTGAGATTTCGTAGTTGGGCAAGACATTTTGGTCTGATTGAACAATGCTCTATTCCAAGAAGAATGTTTAGAGGGAAAACTGTATGATGCAACTTTGCACATTTTTTCAGATGCATCGGGGTTTGCTTATGCTTGTTATGCATTCTTGCGATGTGAAGAATAAGAAGTTTTCGTAAATTTAGTGGCTGCATAATCCAGAGTGATGCCAATGAACCGTCCAACGATTCCCAGAGCTGAATTATTAGGAGCTTCCATCGCTGCTCTGTTATATAAGTCTATTCTAGAATCTCTGAAGTTGCCTCTTGGAACATTTTGTTGGAGTGACTCAATGGTTGTGTTAGCAGGGATTAAGAAACAAGAACCCTGGAATACCTTTGTCGGTAATAGAGTAAAAGAAATAAGAGCGCTGATGGATATCAACGCATGGAGATATATACCCGAGGAATTGAACCCTGCAGATTTACCATCTCGTTCCTGCAATTGGTACGACCTTTTCAAACAGAAATGGTGGGAAGGCCCTTTGTGGTTGCGAGAAGATGAAGCACCATGGACGGTAACGAATTTGTCGTGTCCGGAGGAAGCCCTGAAAGAAAGCAGGAAGATAGTGACGAGCGCAGCAAGTGTAGAGAAAGAAGTTGTTAGTCAAAGATCCTTATACTTCTCTAAATACTCAACGACAGTACGGATGGTTGCGTGGGTTTTCCGTTTCTGTGTCAACTCTCGTAAAGTTCAAGAAAAGGTTGAAGGACCAGTAACCAGTGAAGAATTTCAAAGTGCTGAACTACATCTAATAAAGATGATTCAGAATGAGTGGTCAGAAGATATCAGAAAGAAGTATGAAACTTCAATGAAATTTTAGGAAGACGAAGGTGTACTGAGGGTTAGAACTCGCCTTGTATTTGGTGAAGATGACGAGGACTTTCAATGCCAAATTGTTTTACCTGATCATCCAATAACTCGACGTTTAATTGAGTATACGCATAAGACCCTAAATCATGCTGGTGTACAGACTATACTGGGACATTTGTGAGAAAGATTTTGGATCGACTGAGGATTATCAGGGAAGTGATCTCTAATCCCTGTAAAAGGCATTCCATGAAACATGCGACAACAGTGTTCTCCATTACCAGCCGATCGTATTCAGAGAGTTGCTGCCTTCCAAGTTACCGGTGCAGATTTAGCTGGTCCAGTCTTTCTGCGAGGAGGTATCAAAGCTTGGATTATATTGTTTACCTGTGCTGTGTATCGTGCCGTACACCTTGAGTTGGTAACGTCCTTGTCAACTGATGCCTTTATTCAAGCCTTGCGAAGGTTCATCGCTCGTAGAGGGAGATGCAATGTTATTTATACAGACCAAAGAACAAATTTTATCGGTACCGCAAGAGCACTTCAAAATTTGGATTGGGAAGCTATTCAAGCAGACTCTGCAACGCAACAAATAAAGTGGAATTTTAATCATCCAATTGCCATGGTACGGTGGATGATGGGAGCGTCTCGTTAGAGTTCTCAAAGATCTTTTGAAGAGAAACATCGGTAAAGCTAGTCTCAGCTATGAAGAATTGCTTTCTGTGTTGACGGACTGCGAAAGTACCATCAATCAAAGACCCCTAACCTATACATCTGAAGAGCCAAAGCCTTTGACCCCTGCTCCTTTTTTGCGTGAAGTTTCTCCACCATTACATTGTGACACAGTTGATCTAGATCTGATTGACAGCAACCATTTACGAAAGAGACTGTGCTACCTTCAAAGAGTTCGTGAGAGCTTCCGCAAGAGGTTCCAGACAGAATATCTAGCTGCGTTGGTGAAAAATCCTGAAGATAAACAACTTTCCAATTTACAGGAGGGTGATATCGTTCTTGTGGGATCTGATAATTCTAAAAGAATCGAGTGGCCCTTAGCACGGATCGAGGAGTTGATCTCGGGCAAAGATGGCAAACGAAGAGTCGCTCGATTGAAGCTGGCTCATACTACTCTTATTCGGCCTATTCAACGACTCTATCCTTTAGAGATCCGATCCGAGGACGTAACACCCACCCCTCCCATCATGGAGCCACAGATTTCTGATGTTTCTAGAGACACCATCCTAGAGACTCCTGAAGTAAAGTATACACGAAGTGGTCGTCAAGTGAAGATGCCACAGATACTAGACCTTTGATTAGAAATAAACTTTATATGCTTTAGTTTAGAGACTTTAAGTTAGAGTAATTCTTTTTTAAGTGGTATTAAATATTTCAGTTTAAGTATTACACACCAATATTTTGTAATTAGTTTCTCATACCAGTTATTGTAACATCACTGGCTCTCGCAACTACCCCCCCTTTGGTCTACTTTCATAAGTTCATTAAGTTTTGTCTTGATTAAAATCAATACAAAAGGTGGGAGTGTTACTTTTAATCGTAATCGTTTTGAATATATGTTCGACTGTTCCTAAAAATAAAAACAAAGATGGTTGTTTGCTTGTAACTAAGATTTTAAGTTTTATTTACATAGTTAATCTGTAAATTTCGCCTCTTATTTTTATATTGAGGCCTCGTTCGTAAAACGAAACATATCTGGTGTCAGCTGTGTTGGAGCGAAAGAGTCTTTGCTTTGTGCTGCGTTGGAAAGAATAATTTTCTGATGTCTGCTGCGTTAGAGCGAAGCAACCTTTGGTATCTTCTGCGTTGGAGCGAAAGTCTCATTGGTGTCTGCTTTGTTGGAGCAAAAGACTCTCTGGCGTCTGCTATGGGGGACAGAGTTGGTTCAAAGCATTCTGTTGTCTTTGGCGATGTGGGCCGAAGAACTATCTGGTGTCAGCTGTGTTTGAGCGAATCATTCTCTGGTGTCTGCTGTGTTTGAGCGAATCATTCTTTGGTTTCTACTGTGCTGGGGCGAAAGAGTCTCTGCTGTGTTGGTACGAATGCGTCTCTGCTGTGTGCTGCATTGGAAATAATCATTCTCTGTTGTCTGCTGCGTTGGAGCGAAAGTCTCATTGGTGTCTGCTTTGTTGAAGCAAAAGTCTCATTGGTGTCTGCTTTGTTGAAGCAAAAGTCTCATTGGTGTCTGCTTTGTTGAAGCAAAAGTCTCATTGGTGTCTGCTTTGTTGAAGCAAAAGTCTCATTGGTGTCTGCTTTGTTGAAGCAAAAGTCTCATTGGTGTCTGCTTTGTTGAAGCAAAAGTCTCATTGGTGTCTGCTTTGTTGAAGCAAAAGTCTCATTGGTGTCTGCTTTGTTGAAGCAAAAGTCTCATTGGTGTCTGCTTTGTTGAAGCAAAAGTCTCATTGGTGTCTGCTTTGTTGAAGCAAAAGTCTCATTGGTGTCTGCTTTGTTGAAGCAAAAGTCTCATTGGTGTCTGCTTTGTTGAAGCAAAAGTCTCATTGGTGTCTGCTTTGTTGAAGCAAAAGTCTCATTGGTGTCTGCTTTGTTGAAGCAAAAGTCTCATTGGTGTCTGCTTTGTTGAAGCAAAAGTCTCATTGGTGTCTGCTTTGTTGAAGCAAAAGTCTCATTGGTGTCTGCTTTGTTGAAGCAAAAGTCTCATTGGTGTCTGCTTTGTTGAAGCAAAAGTCTCATTGGTGTCTGCTTTGTTGAAGCAAAAGTCTCATTGGTGTCTGCTTTGTTGAAGCAAAAGTCTCATTGGTGTCTGCTTTGTTGAAGCAAAAGTCTCATTGGTGTCTGCTTTGTTGAAGCAAAAGTCTCATTGGTGTCTGCTTTGTTGAAGCAAAAGTCTCATTGGTGTCTGCTTTGTTGAAGCAAAAGTCTCATTGGTGTCTGCTTTGTTGAAGCAAAAGTCTCATTGGTGTCTGCTGTGGGGGACAGAGTTGGTTCAAAGCATTCTGTTGTCTTTGGCGATGTGGGCCGAAGAGCTCTCTGGTGTCTGCTGCGTTGGATCGAATCTCTCTGGTGTCTGCTGCGTTGGAGCGAATCTCTCTGATGTCTGCTGTGTCGGAGCGAATCTCTCTGATGTCTGCTGTGTCGGAGCGAATCTCTCTGATGTCTGCTGTGTCGGAGCGAATCTCTCTGATGTCTGCTGTGTCGGAGCGAATCTCTCTGGTGTCTGCTGTGTCGGAGCGAATCTCTCTATGGTGTCTACTGCGAGGGTGAGAAGTACAGTGTGGACTTTGGAGAGATGGACCAAAGCATTCTGTTGTTATTCCGAGTTGACTCAAGCACCCTTTTTCAAGTAACTATTTTATGAACCAAAATCAATTTTTTAATTTAATAATTTTGATAATAAAATCTACGCGATTTGCTAATGAAACATAATTTAACATTCAGCTATTGTATGAAGTGTACCAATTCTTTTCTTTAATGTATATGCATGTTTTGAAATTTATTTCTTCTTTAA
Source organism: Linyphia triangularis (assembly GCA_963978545.1). NCBI lineage: Eukaryota > Metazoa > Arthropoda > Arachnida > Araneae > Linyphiidae > Linyphia > Linyphia triangularis. The sequence continues at coordinate 79,331,799 of OZ021731.1, forward strand.
CAGGTATAGAAAAACACACCAACCCTACTTTTATTCAAAGAACGATGTAAGTGTAAACTTCTTAAGTACGTACTTAGAGAGCAAAATGTACTAATTTTTTTTTCTCGTATGTTACTGTGGTAGTATGACTTACTTTCTGATGCGCTGATTTTCTTCTAGGTAAATCAATCATTCAGGAAAAAAGAGAACAATTTTTTTGAGCATAAAGTATACGTTGGTTTCATCTTGTTTGATCTGGTTTAGAATTTAGGACAAAAAAAGCTTTTGTCACCGAACCTTTAAAACGGGAGTCCATCTGACAAAGGTATTGAACATAATTAGAATAGAATAATTTACTTTGCCCTTAATGAGTAATGCTTTTTTTCCTAATGGTGGGCCCAAGCACTTAGTCGCTTGTTATTGTTCGCAGTCATTTGGCCCCTACAAGGCAGGTAGCAATGGCCACATGTAAATGGACTCCCAGTGGGAGAGCCATCGCTTCCCTTAACTTGGAACATTCTTCTTGCATCCATGTCATACCCCGGATTCGAAACGAGACCCACTAACGTGGTAGTCTTAATTCCTACTCACAGTACTGAATGAGCAACAAGTTTAATGTTATTAAAATGAGTATCTACATGAGTATGTAGATTAGTAATAACATAAGATAAAAATAAGACTTTTGTAAAATCGAGTTGTTACTTTATCTGTGATGTTTGTATTAGAGAAAGATTTGAAATTGGTTTAAAATATCGCAATAAAACTTGATTTTTACTTTGTTCTATGTCCTTCATTAAAACCATCTCCTTCTCAAACCGGATTCGAGTACAATCGGAGTGCTAGCCTCTGATTGTAGGTACGTTGTTCATTACAATGCTTGACCACTGTGCTCTTCTCGATGATGGGTTGAAAGAAGAATTTTTAATTTCGGCAAGCCTTAGTAATAAAATAAAGTTTTATCGCCCTTTAATCAAATAATTAAAAAGAGAACTTTGTTTTAATTTTACCGTTCACGTGTCACCTGTTGGCTCAAACCTCTTGCATATTCCTCGAATCCAGTTAATTTCTAGTTTTACGAGGGTTAAAATATTTCTTTTGAGGAAATAAACAGTTTTTTTATAGTTCTAAAAAGCAGTTTCGTGCGTTTCTAAATAGAAAATTTCTGCAGTCTATTTTCTGAGAAATTTATTTCAATTCACCTGATCAAATAAGATGTTACCAAAGTTTGCATCAAATTCCTTACCTGTTGGCTTCACACTAAATAGTAAGTTTTTCGCAGTATTATGTTCTCTTTTACTTCAATAATGCATTTATTTTTGTAATACGTATTGCTATTTGTAAATGGATAATTTTCTAATTATTTTTTACTTTTTATGCATTTGTAAGAGGAAATACATTACAATGCTTGTGTTCAAAGTAAAACGCTTTTATTACTATAGCGATAATAATTATGTAAAATGACTCCAAAAGAAATTTTACATCTTGAAATATTCATTTAATCTATTTTCTTAAAGTTGATATCCATCCCAGATTTCAATGATAAATAGTAACTTAAGAGTGATATGGTTAATCGAATTTTAATAAAACGGGATGTTTCGCCAACTTGTGCTCCAAACGTGCTTTATTTTAAGTCTGACATTTAATTGGAAATTATATAGCGACATAATTTCCAGTTAAATGCTTGAATTCTACTGTTCTTATTGCAAGGTAACATTACTGTATACTTTACATAAAAATATACAAACATTTAATAAGACTTAATTTCTAAATAAATTTCGTACGATGAAAAATCTAAAATTGTGTTATTTTCCGTGTTATAGGTAGAATCGTCTGGGAAGTCATCTTCGATTCCTGCTAATTGCCATACGATTGAGTAGCTGTCAGTTTACTGCTGATGTAGAGATCAAGCAACGTAACGAGGGTTGGTGCTTTGTTTCCAAAACGTTTTTACATGTAAATTAACTTTCATCGTCCTCGTTTTGTTCGAATATTCTTGAGTAGAACATCTTTACCAAGTATTTATTAATATATTATTGTTGTGATCATTTTAGTAAGTTAGTATAAATTTATTTTAGAGAAACGATTATCCTTTATACAAAATTCGTTTAAAATGTAACTTAAACTCTAATTTAAAATAACAAAACAAAATTGTAAATTTACAACTTCGTAACTGCCATTGAGCTTTTCTTCTTCAAGGGTCAAGAAATGTGAACGTTTAGAAGAGTTCTTAAGATTTATTTGGTATTTATTGGATATTGTATCTAATATTCTGAAAACATTTTTGGGTGGAACATTGCCGTGAGCAAATTGGTTAGTAAATAAATGCCAGAATTAATCTGAATAAACCTTATTTCGTGCATGTGACAAAGCGTCCGTAATAACTCGAATTCATAACTTGGAAAGATAATTATTCAATGAACAATGTGTATTAAACAAACACATTTCCTCAAAACACGCTTTGCAAAGTCAGTGCTGACATCCATAATCAAAATCAAGATCAAAATATAATAAATCATATTGACATTTTTGGATAACTAATACAGTATAAAAACTGGCTGAGCACTGGAATCAAGAAATTTCTCTTACTGCTTAGCGATGGGTCTACGGGGTAAGGGAAATAGACGATCTTACGTGCCGCATCATTGCGTCCGATAAATTCATCTTTTTAGGACACAACCGTTCGACAACCTCGCTATATCCAGAATCCTCTTCTCCCTCGTATTACAACTCCCCCTCTCCCCAGTACTACATCTCCTCTTCGCCCTCGCTATTATTAGAGCGGCTCTAATCCTTTTTGAAATCGACTACTCTTATTTGACAAACCTAGACTTAGATAGTGTTATAGAAGCAGCAGACCTGGGGCACCTTGCTTCTTTCATGAGTGAAGCCAGAAGGCGGCATTAAATGGAAAATATCTGAAAGGGCACATAAAAAACAGTGAAGCATAAAACTAGGACGGACGGGACAAAACGGATAAACAAAATGTGGGATAAGCAAAGTATTAAATCAATAAAATAAAAGGTTAAACACGCGCGCGTTGGGAAATCAAAAAATGGTTACATAATCACTTATGCAATCAAGTAAATGAGAAAGAGAACATGAAATTCTTCATGCTTAACGTTAATTTAGTGGGAAGCCCTAGCAAGTATGGCATCTGTTTAAATATTCCCACTAAAAGATTCGGACTGAAACTTGGGGTTTATGCACTTGTTGCAGTTTAAACATATCCCCTAATGAAATTGCAAAATGTCTGTGGATAAATATACCGCATGACAAATATTTAAATGAAAAGGTATCAAGGAAAACGCAACTGGGTTCTGCATATGCTATACAAATATTGCCACTTTAGAACCAAACGTCTAGGGCCTGAAAATAGACTTCTTGTTCGTCTTTCAAATAGTGTGCAATGTATTATCAGTCTTAATGAATAGTGTTTAGCATAAGAATCATTCTTGTACGCTCCTAAAACTAAATTTAAAATTTAAGCTTATAATTATTATTATTAAAAGATTTTATAACTATGGGGTAAAAAGAAAAATAACTTTTTTCAATATTATATAAGTGGCCATTGTAATAAAAATTCCCCAAGAAATCTTTCCTGAAATAATTTCATGTACTAAAGCTTACCTTTATAGAAATCTGACAAATATATACTAAAAATCCGTGTTCACAACTAATGAAAATCCTTTTTAAAATCAAGATCTTGAGATATCATGCTATTATATTAGAGTAGTACTTGCGCCTGGAGATTAAATACCTCTAGCAGAGGCCTTTAAATTCTTGTCGTGAAAATAATAAAAAAAAAGCACACTTCGAATGATTTGTACCAGATGTATATGTATATGAAAAAGCCAGTAGCCTTTTGCAATGAAATGGCAGGTGGTAGTTATTGGAACCAACATTTTATTTGGCACTTGAGTAGCTTTAAAAAATTATTTGAAGTTGTGTATTGTAGTTGAAGCTTATCTATTAATGGTTAGGGCCAAAAGATATTTATAAAAATAAGATACCTTCCGGTGAATCAAAATAATTTTTCTTAGCTATTAGATTAGCTTTTTCTAAATTTTTTGATTTTGAGTTTTGGAATTAATGTAGGGATTATGGAGATATTCACTTCGAGTTTCCAGTTTTTTTCATAAACTATGCATGTTACGTATCTTTGAAAACCCTACTGTAGATTTTGTTTCAATTTGATGCTGTATTTTCTATGAAGCATGTGTTTTAATCCTCTTGCATGGCACTGTGTATCTTCCATTCAATTGTGATTCAATCTGTAAAATTTTTTCACCATCCTCTATAAACGATTTAATAACTTATCATATTTTCTTTTTATCGATAAAAACTTTGATAGCAACAAAGTTTTTCAGATTCTCGTGTCTATTGTAGCTTTTATTCGAAAAATTAAATTCATTAATTTTTTGCAGACTTTTTAATTGTGAAATAATCGGGAAAATTTAGAAATGCTGTAAAAAGATAGAATACATAAACTTGACTCGAAGATAATACATAATATTTACTCGCTATGTTTCTATCATCTTCTTCAGTTAATTTATAATTTTCCAATGAAGGAATTTTATTTGATAACTTAATTTCGGGATTACCAAATAAATGTCAACTTTTAGATTGTATTAGAGACATAGTTGGTCAGTTTAAGTTGACTGGATAATTTTTTTTTCTAAAACCTTATTTGCACGTTCCCTAATTCAATATCATAGACTAGTTGAAACTGCTTTTTGTTACCCATTTGAGTGCCAAAATTGTTTAGTAAGTAGGGAGACAAATGGAAAGAAAGGTCTAGATTTATTGAAATCCCTTCCACTATTATATTTTTTGAGCTGATAAGACTATGAGGATGCGATTTTTTATCATTGTTGAAAAAAAAATCAGACTTTATTAGTGTTGAATCATACTAGTGAGTTGAAATTAGTGAAAATATATATTCAATTTGCACCGGTAATAATAAAAAAAAAAATCAACAAAAAAACGAGTTGTGTAAAGCGGTTGAAATAGTTTAAATTTTTGAAGGGCATTTGGATTATTATTTCAAATTTTTTCATAATTTATAACTTCACTTGCAGATATTCTAATGTAAAAAGAACCTTAATATCAAAATCATGGGATGATAATTTTATAAATTTCAAAGTTCTTTCAGTATATCATCGCATAAAACAGACTCCCATGTTAGACAAACACAGATCTTCGGTGTATTTTTTTATTGGTATTTGTGTTAGCTTTCCCTTAAGTCAGACAATTGTCTTTTCGATCGTAATAACACGCATAGACATAGAGAAAACCATTGTACTTTAAAATCAAGAAATATGCTGCTGGAATTATAAATTTTCCCTGTAATTTTTTCCATCATTTAAACTGCTTACCAACCCTTTTATTTACATGAGTTGCGAAATTCACAATGATAAGGCGTGAGTAGGAATAAATCCCCAAGATTAATATAATCAAGTTACCAGTATCCTATGTATTAAAATCCACTTGATCCGATTCAAAACATTAGAAAGTTAATGGAACGAATAACGCGTTTTTGCCAGTAGGAAGTTATCGTAAGACCAGTCAAAAGTTTAATTAAAAACTTACAGCCGTTAAATAAAGTGTTGGCCACAATGGCAGCTTTGCTACCTTTCGTCTGGAGAGTGTTTTACTTACAAAATCTGTGCTCGATTTGGATACCCAATCTGTTGCAACGTGTTGTCACGAACGCTATGCACCAGATTCTATTCTTTTTAGGTTGCAGGCGATTTATTTGCGTTTTTAATTCAAGTAATGTAGTTAAAAAGAAAAAAAAAAAAAAAATAGAATTCAGAAATATTTCCACCTTATTTAAAGTGTGTTTTTGTGAATTACAAAATAGTTTATTGTTCCTAACGCACGTAAAACGGTGGAAGGAGGACCTTAAAATCTATAATTAGTTACTTAAAATCTATATTTTGGAAAATTCAAAATTGCTTCTCAAATTGATTATAGCAAAAATATATTCCATTTTAATTCAACTACATTACACAATAATTTTAGTATAATTGTATTCGTCAAATTTTGAAACATTTTACTAACGTAGCTTGTAAAAGTCACTAGACAGTTAAAATTTGTATTCAGTTTGGACGAACGGGTTGTGTGTTTATGGGTGTATGGTATATTACAAATTAATATAATTAATAATTGTATTAATAAATAATTGTTGGTATTGTGTGTTTGGGGGTATGTTAGTATTATGTGTGTTTAAGGACTTGTTGCAGAAAGTGCGTGTGCTCAGGGACCTTTTACAGAAAGTGTGTGTTTAGGCACTCGTTGCGTATGTGTGTGTTTAGGTATACTTCGTGTAATTTGCGTGTGTTTAGGTATACGTTGCGTAATTTCTGTGTTTAGGTATACGTTGGGTAATTTGTGTGTGCTTAGGTACTCAATGCGTAAAGTGTGTTTATTAGGTACTCGTTGGGTGATGAATGAGTCTGTTTTTAGGTATTCAGTGAAAAACGTGTGAATGTTTAGGTATTTGTTGGGTAATGAGTGAATGTTTAGGTATTTGTTGGGTAATGAGTGAATGTTTAGGTCCACGGTTGCGTAATGTGTGTATGTAGGTACTTGTTGCTCATTGCGTGTGTATGTGTTTAGGTACTCGTTGCGTAATGCTTTTTTTCTTATGTACTTGATGCGAAATGTGTGTGCTTAGGTTGTTGTTGGGCAATAAATGTGTCTGTTTTTAGGTATTCGGTGAAAAATTAGTGAATGTTTAGGTACTTGTTGCGAAATGTGTAGGTACTTGTGGCGAAATGTGTGATTGTTAGGTTACTTGTTGCGTTATGTGATTTGTTTAGGTACTCGTTGCGTAATGTGTGAATGTTAGGTTCTTGTTGCGTAATGTGTAGGTACTTGTTGTGTAATGTGACTGTTTAGGTACTTGTATAATGTATTTTTATGTACATGTTGCGCAATGTGTGTGCTTAGGCACTTGTTGGGCAGTGAATTTGTCTTTTTATGGATTCGTCTGAAAAATGTGACAGTTTTGGTACTTGTTGTGTAGTGCGTGAATGTTTAGGTTCTTGTTGCGTAGTGCGTGAATGTTTAGGTTCTTGTTGCGTAGTGCGTGAATGTTTAGGTTCTTGTTGCGTAGTGCGTGAATGTTTAGGTTCTTGTTGCGTAGTGCGTGAATGTTTAGGTTCTTGTTGCGTAGTGCGTGACTGTTTAGGTTCTTGTTGCGTAGTGCGTGACTGTTTAGGTTCTTGTTGCGTAGTGTGTGACTGTTTAGGTTCTTGTTGCGTAGTGTGTGACTGTTTAGGTTCTTGTTGCGTAGTGTGTGACTGTTTAGGTTCTTGTTGCGTAGTGTGTGACTGTTTAGGTTCTTGTTGCGTAGTGTGTGACTGTTTAGGTTCTTGTTGCGTAGTGTGTGACTGTTTAGGTTCTTGTTGCATAGTGTGTGACTGTTTAGGTTCTTGCGTAGTGTGTGACTGTTTAGGTTCTTGCGTAGTGTGTGACTGTTTAGGTTCTTGCGTAGTGTGTGACTGTTTAGGTTCTTGCGTAGTGTGTGACTGTTTAGGTTCTTGCGTAGTGTGTGACTGTTTAGGTTCGCGTTGCGTAGTGTGTGACTGTTTAGGTTCGCGTTGCGTAGTGTGCGACTGTTTAGGTTGTTGCGTAGTGTGCGACTGTTTAGGTTGTTGCGTAGTGTGCGACTGTTTAGGTTGTTGCGTAGTGTGCGACTGTTTAGGTTGTTGCGTAGTGTGCGACTGTTTAGGTTGTTGCGTAGTGTGCGACTGTTTAGGTTCGCGTTGCGTAGTGTGTGACTGTTTAGGTTCGCGTTGCGTAGTGTGTGACTGTTTAGGTTCTTGTTGCGTAGTGTGTGACTGTTTAGGTTCTTGTTGCGTAGTGTGTGACTGTTTAGGTTCTTGTAGCGTAGTGTGTGACTGTTTAGGTTCTTGTAGCGTAGTGTGTGACTGTTTAGGTTCTTGTAGCGTAGTGTGTGACTGTTTAGGTTCGCGTTGCGTAGTGTGTGACTGTTTAGGTTCGCGTTGCGTAGTGTGACTGTTTAGGTTCTTGCGTAGTGTGACTGTTTAGGTTCTTGCGTAGTGTGACTGTTTAGGTTCTTGCGTAGTGTGTGACTGTTTAGGTTCTTGCGTAGTGTGTGACTGTTTAGGTTCTTGCGTAGTGTGTGACTGTTTAGGTTCTTGCGTAGTGTGTGACTGTTTAGGTTCTTGCGTAGTGTGTGACTGTTTAGGTTCTTGCGTAGTGTGTGACTGTTTAGGTTCTTGCGTAGTGTGTGACTGTTTAGGTTCTTGCGTAGTGTGTGACTGTTTAGGTTCTTGCGTAGTGTGTGACTGTTTAGGTTCTTGCGTAGTGTGTGACTGTTTAGGTTCTTGCGTAGTGTGTGACTGTTTAGGTTCTTGCGTAGTGTGTGACTGTTTAGGTTCGCGTTGCGTAGTGTGTGACTGTTTAGGTTCGCGTTGCGTAGTGTGTGACTGTTTAGGTTCGCGTTGCGTAGTGTGTGACTGTTTAGGTTCGCGTTGCGTAGTGTGTGACTGTTTAGGTTCGCGTTGCGTAGTGTGTGACTGTTTAGGTTCGCGTTGCGTAGTGTGTGACTGTTTAGGTTCGCGTTGCGTAGTGTGTGACTGTTTAGGTTCTTGCGTAGTGTGTGACTGTTTAGGTTCTTGCGTAGTGTGTGACTGTTTAGGTTCTTGCGTAGTGTGTGACTGTTTAGGTTCTTGCGTAGTGTGTGACTGTTTATGTACTTGTTGCGTAGGGTGCGACTGTTTATGTACTTGTTGCGTAAGGTGCGACTGTTTATGTACTTGTTGCGTAAGGTGCGACTGTTTATGTACTTGTTGCGTAAGGTGCGACTGTTTATGTACTTGTTGCGTAAGGTGCGACTGTTAATGTACTTGTTGCGTAAGGTGCGACTGTTAATGTACTTGTTGCGTAAGGTGCGACTGTTAATGTACTTGTTGCGTAAGGTGCGACTGTTAATGTACTTGTTGCGTAAGGTGCGACTGTTAATGTACTTGTTGCGTAAGGTGCGTATGTGCAGGTACTTGTTGCGTAATGTGTATGTGTTTAGGTACTCGTTGCACAATGTGTACGTGTTTAGGTACTTGTTTAAATTGCGTGTGTTTAGTGACTTGGCGTTAAGTTTTACTTAGTACTCTATTTAGACAAACGATTAAAGTTCGATGTAGAGCAATTTTGATCTGTCTGGACTTTAAGTTACTAACAAATGAGATAAAAATTCAATTTTTTAGGATTGGTGTAGGTAAAGCTTCTTTCTATAAATATATCGGAAGTTTTTATTATGCAATTAATCATTCACCCCAAATATAGAAAGGTTCACTCTGTAATATTGAATTTTTTGAAAAATATCTAATGTAAGATGTCTTCGTGTTACTATTTTCCATCTACCTTAAGGGGAATTTTTGTAAAATAAACCACTCTCCAGCAGATGACAAGTTTCCAACTCTAATTCAACCGTAGATATCTAAATTTAAATTAGTCTTATTCTAGCTAACCATTCGACTTGTAGACTAGCAATTAAAAAATGTATATATTTTACTTTATAACGTACACTACGTTGTTTAAAATTATAGAAGTACGTTTCAATTCATAAATAGAAATGTGGTAAGCAGTGTTTTACTCTTGACAGATATTAACTCTGCAACGGAAACATCTTGAATTAACAAAACTGGCAGGGATCGGTAATCTATCAAATGAATATGTTGTAATCTAGGTTTAAAGAGGCATCAAATTGAGTAACTTTCTCTTGCCTAATTTATAATATGTCGTTGCAAAATAAAATATATTTTGCAATTTGAAGAATCCATTTCCAACTCCGTCTATGAAGACTAAGTTTGCACATAAAAAACAGAATATCTATCTTTACACTAAGTGGTTATGCCATAAATAATTGTTTGGAAATGGTAACTTAAAAGCGTTTCCAAAAGAAAGCTCTGAGAAGATGTATTCCTTGCCTATGTCTAAACTAAGCTCTGTCAAGTCTCTTGATTTTCCGCTTCTATTGGAGGTGTAGAATTTTATTTTCCCACTCCCATGTTGTAGAAGATTTTGCTAAATTTAATTGAGTAACAAACCCAAATTTACTCGTAAAGGTCAAACTTTTGATTAAAGATTTGAATGAATACTTTGAGAGCTTTAAATGGTACTGTATATCCAATATTTTCATCTCTTTTGGGGTAATGGCTGTAGCACAGGATTCGGAAATTTCCATTTGAAAGATATTTGGTTACTTTAGCTGATCTAATCAAAATAACTTAATTTAAAAGAATCTTTACAAAATCTTTTTGTAAAGGATTAAGTAACGGATTTAAGTAAAGCTTGAGCAATGACCCTTTTACAATAAATTTTATTCTATTGCATGTTTTCATGTCGTATGTGCCTCACATTTATTTGCAAGTTTTAATTAATGTTTTTTTTATTGAGTGGCAGGAATTGGCGAAAATTCTAAAACTCCCAGCTTTAACGTATCTCAAAGAAATTGAGCTCTGACCAATCATCAATGAAACTTGGCAACTAGACAATGTTTATGCGGGTGGAATGATATTGGTTATTTAACCACTACAAAATGCATATGCTTTATATGCTATGATTGCCATGTGCGTTCTGAAGGAAATCTATGTAAAGATCTCTTAGGCGAAATTATTGTTGAGGTTATGGAACAAATCATGTTTAAACTCAATTTTTTGAACTACGAATTCCCTCGCAATTGTAATCTATGAATTTCGCGATTTTTTGTTGCAGAACGCTCAAAGCAATTCTTTTATGGTTTAAAAAAATGTGCTCATATTCTGCACGTTCTCGAATAGAAAGCACATAAGAATTTTTTTTGACAAAAGTTATGACACAATAGTGCACTCAGATTCTGCGCAATTGTTATGTTATGTATTGTATATGTTAGTGATGGTAAAGTTGTGTAACCTTTCATCAAAAGAAATCTGTTTTATTCCATACACTGGGAATCCAAAAATGGGAGTTACTTTATCAATTCGTGATATGTAGGTATTGGTCAATGGTGCTTTCAATAATTTCATTTTCCATATCCTTCTACAGGACTGTACACTGATTTACCTCTCGCTTTGAAGTATGCGCTTCTTTTAGTGTCTGAGGTATTCCGGTAAGAAAATTCTCGATAAGGAGATGCCGAAGGCAATGCTTTCATTTTGACAGATTCTGATTGCGATAGGTCTTCTATTATCAATTTCCAATAATTATTGCTTTTGAAGTGTTTTACAATTTCACTTCAAATTACTAAGGTGCCAAGCAAAATGAAAACCCCGAAATAACGAGGATATAAGTGTCTTACATAATCACAATTTTTGAAAGATATTAGAAAGCAAGGAACTTGTATGCTTATTCTTATAAAAGCTATTCTCTATAAAGAAACACTAAAACTACTGCACACATGTGCTTTAATTACTTCTTTATAGTACATTATTCCTCCGACAACAGCGACTTTTTGCATCTTGCAATAGGATGCTAGTTAACGTTTGTCACTAATAAATACAGCATTTGACAGTAATTTTACGCAGTTTAGAAAGAGGTGTGATTGTGAATTGTCGAAGGCGGAATATGGTATCTTCAAATCTCCTTAAACGTCGGATTTTCGAGAATGTTAATTTTAGTGCTGAAAGAAAGGAATTTGAAGCAAGGACAATCTTATCAATCTAATATGCTAATAAGACAGGAGTAAGTTTTTAATTGAATCTATTTTCTCATTCTTCCCTGCTCGATCTGCATGTTGCCTTGCTTCACTAAACAGCGTACTGCCGCAGTCATTTCCAACTACAGAATATCGAACAAGTATACAATTACCTGAACGCATTTCGGATATTCGAAATACATTAAATTTCGTTACTGAAATCCGTAATATTCTCAAAAAAGTACTGAATGTTCGTTTCTTCATTAGTTGTGTACACTTTTAGATATAAATAACTGTCAAACTTAACTACGGGCGGAAAGTTAAATTCTTTTTAAAATGTAAGATTACTTTTAAGGTATCACTGTTAATATACTTAAATATTTTCAAATATACTAACGCATTTCTTCTGAATAACCTAGTCGAAAGAAATTAGTTTAAAAAAATTATTCGCAATTTCTGTTATCGTTGAGATTGTGTAAAAAGTAACTTAAAATTATCTTGGTACGGGCCATACCTTCATTTGAATCTTAGTCCTGGCCCAAACTTTGGTTAAGAGATACAAAGTTTGATGAAGGATTTCTAAAAATTAGAAATAATCTCGAAAATCGTAAAAGCTGTACTACTTATCTTTAGTTCATGCACAACTTTGGCAGTGTAGCTTCTTGAAAAATTGTAAATATAATTATTACGCACTTCTTCACAAGTTAAGTTTGAAGAAACTATTCCCAAAAGTTTTTAATGTTTCAATACAAATAAATATAAACTCGTTAGAATAAAAGTAGCTCCGAAAAACGTATACGAGTACTAGCAAGATTATTGAAAGATGAAAGGAGTACAAACCGGTTTCAAGAGTTGCATTGCAGCAAAAGTTCTTGTTAAAACCATTATGGTTTAAAATGTAAATTGTGTATCAAAATGAAATATATAATGATAATCATACAAAACATTTTTTCTGATATTGAATAATGCAAATCCATGTTACATTTTCTAATTCAAATAAATTGTATTTTTATCTATTGGATCATTTTTTTTTTAAAGACGATAGATTTAAGGACGCTTCCTTTCCCCTTTCTAACAGAGCCAATAATATAGCCAACAGAAACACACCTTGAAATTTTTTTTTCATAAAAAAAAAGCGTAAAGCATCAATGCAGAAGAAATACTTGAATTGACCTCGAGTTTATAGGGGCAAAATGTTCCATCCATGAATGTTCGAAAGTAATATAACCACACGAAATAATCAAGACAAGTTTCTCCTAGGAGAACCTAATCATAATCGGAGCTTTCAGGAAAAACTAGTTTGTCTTCATCTTAATAAGTGCATTATTAAAAACTATCGAAAATCATTGTCCCAACACTAATAGCATATTATCATGAGAACCTTGATTATCCATGCTGTAAGTGTGTCACTTTAATTGAAAGCTTTCTATATTAAGGAAATAATAAAAGTGGATTTTTCTCATATGCTTGTAGGGCAATTGTTTATTATAATGTAGAAAGCATCGATTACTAGACTACTTAAACAAAACACTACGAAATTAAATTGAATGCTTACCAACTGAAAGTAAGCGGTTTGATAAACTAAAGTGTCTTATTTAGCTGACATTTTTTTCATTTTTTAATGGTTACATTAATTGTACTTTTTAATTTCGAGTTTCCAAGAGGAAATAAGTGCATATTTGTTGTGTTCATCATATGTGTTTATACCATTGCCTTGTACATTTTGATGGAATATTCATTGACTAACTTCCTAAGACAAATTCATATTTCAAGCTTGTATTAATATTGTACATATGAGTTTAAATAAAAATTATTACTTTCTTATGCTTTGTTTTATATCTAGAATATACAATTTGTTGCATTTAATAATCTACACGTAGTTTATAACTTATTTTTTTTTATGGTCATGTTTGAATTTAAGTTTAAACAGTTCTAGGAAGTGAATAATATTGAATTGTCCTTTCAAGATTAGGAAGTACTAAACTTCAACTACTCCCATCTCTGTGTAGACGAAAAGAACAAAAAATTTACTTGCCCAACATTTTGGACGAGGAATATTCGTAACTGCCGAATAGCTTAGTAAATGAGGAATTAATTTCAAATATTTAACCATCTATATTATTCCTTTAGTGTTGTCAGTGACAGATCTGTTACAAAATGGATGTTGTTAGCTTAAAAATACTTCAAATGGGTTTAGTTTTAAGTATTCGATGTTATGCAAATTAATTTTTCAAAGTTAATAAGTTTAATATTAACTTATTTATGATGTACAACGGCCATGAATGGTTAAGTAGATGGATGGTCTTGTTGATACATGCGTAATTTGAATTTTTTTTCTTCATTGGGTATGAATGACAATAGCAAAATATTTTCATCCGTCTATTCCATAGTCACTAACATTTCTACTGGTTTTAAATTCTTTTCTCGTATTTTTCTTCTCTCAAATTGTTTCTTTTATGCAAACTAGTGGTCGATGGTCCATCTCCATCGACTCAATAGTACATAAAATAAAATAACGCTAAATGTACCTTGTTTGACATATTTAAATTATCTTATATCTATTTGAATTGCAGAATCCACATGGCACTCTCGGAATGTAAGAAATCCTATGGTTCAGAAAATTGTTATTGACAAGGATATTAAGAAATCTGTAAACATTCTTTAAATATTTCCCCATTCAACTAATCAGTCGATACGATGGAAATATGTCCTGGATTCAGGATCATTTTCATCTGTGCGGAATGTTTTTGGAAAACAAAAAAGAAATATATATATAGTTAAATATTTCTTTGACTTCCTGCATTGTCTGCTAAACCTCAAATGAATAATCTTGCTAATAGCCATCTTCCCTTTGAGAAGATGTATTGGGTTTTTTAAATTACTATATGAATTCATTAGAGGTTAATGGTTTGGTCAAGGTAATTGTTTCCGGGACTACAGAAGCAAAGTACAATTTGTTTATAAAATAATAAAGACTTGAATTGATATTTAGGTAAGATGGTTAAACAAGTACAAGGTGATATTGGTGTTAAGCATTTTGTCAGTGGGGGTTTTAAGATGTTGAAACTGACTCTATTAGTCCTTGCAATTATTGTCCATAAAAATTACTTGGATTTACAATCTTTTTTTGCATGATTCTGAAGTTTTTTCTTTTGTAATCTAGTAAGTCTGTGAGTTGATGCGGGCGGTATTAAAGAGATACGTTTTGGGGGGGGGCACACATCATCGTAAGTTGAGTTTTCGCATCGTGGTACCAACTATAAATATTTTATTTCGATTTCTCACAAAGTGATAAATTGTGAATAAAGACAACGTTTTCATGAGGTTTTATATCATTGTTAACCACCAAGCTAGTGATGCGTTAACGCTATAAAGTAGTCAGTCGTGACAGATTTGAAGCAAGCTTGGGCTTCAAAGAGAGGTCCATTAAAGTTAGGTGTTCTCAAGTCGAGAAATGGGGGAGGGATGTCGTTCACAAAACGATAGTTTGTAGCAATCTATCCAGCTTATTGATTCAGTAAATGCCCATATCTGCCCATGGTCATGTTTTGCAACAAAGTCGCCCAAGAGTTTTCCAGCTGTTTCACATTTAAGATCCTTTCTGAAAAAGTGACTTGGAGAATAGAAATTATAAAAACCCATAAAAACTTAAGAATCGATATATAAATCATTTATACATCGATTCTTATGTAAGCGATTTTGACCTCTGATCAGGTTATCAGTGTTTAATCCCTATGAAGAAAACAATCGATTCCATGCCTCTGACTATGTCTCCAAATCTTGGTAGGTTATGTCGATGACAATGCATTTTATCAAGTTTCAATTCGATTGGATGATGGCATTTTTGTTCGGTATCGTTCCGAAGATTTTTTTCATTCCACATATACACACACAAACAAAATCGAAGTTCACACAAAGACATAAATAGAAATTCGGGGATTTTACGGTCAACCATAATAAATTCATGGTTGCCTCAGGAAAAGTTTACGTACCTAATTTCATAGCAGTGATGGAGTTCTTTAGTACGATTAATAATCTACGTGCACATGAGGCGTTTTTGTCCAATCTAAACTAAGGATGAAAGAAATAATTTCTGTCTTATGAGTTTCAAGAAAACCTTAAAACATCAGTATCGTTATAATAAATATATTCGGGAAAATTGTTCTTCAAATGCTGATTTTTTAAAACTTTAAAATACTGACTTTAAAAGTAAATTCTATTTCCTAATAAAATATAAATAATTATCAAAGCTTTATATTTTCGCTTTAAATTTAGAAATATTGCACGAAACGTGTTCTTTTTACTGTGATTTTACACCTTTCTTCACTTTTTTTGAAAAAAGAAATCGTAACTGTTGGAGAGGGGCATGCCCATTTTATTGCCTCTCCCTGGAAGCACTCGTGGTATACATAAGTCTCAAATATTGAATGAGTGAGAACAGTGGTAGAATTTTGGGCAAAA
The DNA here is from genome assembly GCA_963978545.1 of Linyphia triangularis. Lineage (NCBI taxonomy): Eukaryota > Metazoa > Arthropoda > Arachnida > Araneae > Linyphiidae > Linyphia > Linyphia triangularis. The sequence continues at coordinate 79,347,883 of OZ021731.1, forward strand.
AAGTGGGGCGATGTCTAAAAGTTAGTGACAAGAGCACCCCCCCCCCATTCATAAGTTTTAAAAAATTTATTATAAATTAGGAAATCGTAACTAGGAAGGAAATAATATATACTTCATAACACTAACATTGAACAAGGGTCCAAAACTTGTTATTTTAAGGGATGTTTTGCGACTTAGTTTTTTTTACTTGGAAGTTAGAGATAAAATGAAGTAATAGTTTAATATGATATACATAACTGTTTTAGATTTAAATATTGCGTATAAATGTCCATACTTTCATGAAATTAAATTGAGAGCTTAGAAAAACATTTTAAAGTAGACTTTACATAAAATAAGAATATAAATTTAACTTAAAAGAAATTTCCTCCAAGTGTTAAACGTTAACCAAGCATAACAGTATTTGTTAATAAAAATACTTTATTCATACTACTTTGTATAAAGATGTATTTTTATAATAGTGTGATGTATACTATAGTTTCTTTCACATTTGAAAACTTTAAATCACTTTTCTAAGTGTCACTACACTTAAAGGTTAATGTTATTTTTCTTTAATAGTTTTAGACGGATTGAGTGTTTTTATAAAATTAGAGGGATGGATTTCAGTGGTTTTAGATGTGGGAGAACAGAAAGCTAAAATAAGGAGTGACCGTCTGCTAGTTGTGGCCAGCACAAAATGTCCACTAATTGATTTGTTTGATGGGTCTGCTTATTTTCTGGGTCACAGCACGTGATGATGTCTCGGATCATTCGTGTTTTTTAGCTTTTCTTATACTTTATTTACTTTTTAAAGCAAAAATATAATGAATAAAATAGAAGTTAGTGGGTATATTTTTTTATTTAGAATTTTAATATACAATCATTGTAAAAAAAATAGTTTAAACATGCGACTCAATATGTAACATAAAACACTTTTTTCTCCAAAAGCATTAATGAAACTGAGTTCACTATAAAAAAACTTTTCAATTGAAGAGGATATTTTTAAAATCTATAAAACAGTCATAATCTTATAAAATTAAACGCCCACCTGATGGATGTGTGGTTAGGGCTCTGGCCTTGTATATCAAAGGTGCTGTGTTCGAATCCCGGGTTAGGCATAGATGTTCGTTGTGGTTAGGATGGTTTGGTCTATTAAAGTTTACTGGCGCAAGGGCCATTCTGCGCCGAACCACCTTGTGGTTAGGATTACACGTTAAGCTATAGGTCCCGGCTTGATTAGCCGTCATTGTGCAAACAAGTATATTCCCAAAATTGGCAGTTTCATTTGCCTCAGTTAAGTGCTTTAAAGTAAAAGTGAATATAGCTGTGACTTTACACTGTTTTGCTGTAAGTGGGATCTGCATACTTAAAACCCAGGTTTTTCATATTACGTTTGTTGTACCAAAATCTCCTTTTTTTAATATATAGATATGTTTTCCATACAACTGTTCCCACGTTTTTACAGTATAGTAATGCCATGCGTCGAATAAAATCGATCGACTACTTGAGAATATGTAATTATGAAGTACCCGTTAAATCTGCTCCACATTACACATACGATTAGGTTAACAACACGAAATATTTTATAAAATTATTTGATTTTTATTTATTGCAGTATTTTTAAAAAATAATTTTTTAGAGTTAGTCCAATAAGGGCAATTGTGTTTTCTGTCACTATTATGACTAATACTGTGATTTCTAAGTAAATATTAAAATATTTCGTAATGAAATTTTTTTTTTTTAAATTAGGTGATTAAATAAAATAAGACGTTTTTTAGTTTTGCTATCTTTATTGCAAAGTCCAATGAATTAGACGAAACATGCCATAGTAATATAAAGGCATCTTAACGCTTGGTGAAGAAAGTTTAACAATATGTTTTCAATGCATAATCTTAACAAGTCACTCATGGTCTTAAGATACACTACGCTGTATATGTGACTGCCACCTGTCAGTCATTAATTAATGTGCAAGACACAAAACGTTTATACATTTTGAGACTAAAATAAGATCGCTTCAAAATAGTCGAACTCGTAAGTGAAGCTATTCATAAAATTTGAATCACATGCAAAACAAACTCTGTTTCCTTCTTCACAAGTCTGGATCTTGGAAGAAAAAAAATAAAAAAAAAGCTTTCGTTTATTACATTGTTTCTCCATAACATATTGGTACATCCGATATCTGATTCTTTTAGCCTTATTTTGTGCTTCGATTGTATTACCGGATTAGATAACATAGTTTAATGAAATATTTAATACGTTTTAAGTATTTGCTGTACTTTGTTAAAAAATTTATCGAACCCAAAAAACGCCAATTAAAAGTATTTATTTTAAGTTATTGTTTTATTATAATTGGTTAAGTTCTAGGGATTATAAAATTAAATTATCGCTGTTATACGTATGTAGGGCAAGTTTCAAGTAGTAAAGGTATCAGAAAGTGCGAAAAAATTAAACTATACATTTTGAACATACCATAATAAATAGGTTCAAACTAAGTGCTTAAAAAAATTAAGCAACGGATTGGAAAATATTTTATTTATTACTATTTCGGTAACATACAGTAAAAAATAATGCATCAAATTTATTGAAGATTATCTGTTTTCGTTCGTTTTTACAATATTTATCAGTTCGATATTCACAAAAGTACAAGAGAAGAGCAATTATATTCATAGAAAGTAAAATGCTTCATCGTTGAAGATTAGTAAGAAAGTCATTATTCGAAACGTGAGAGTTACAGTCGTAGTTAGAGAGTAGTCGTAGTAAGTCGTAGAGTCGTACAGTTCATTCAATGCGTCGTAGATACGGCAGTAAAATGTTTCATAGTCGAGGGTAAATTGTAAGGAAGTTGCCAGTCAAAACGTGAGAGTCACAGTCATAGTTAGATAGTAGTCGTAGCAAGTCGTCGTTACAGTTCATAGTAAGTAAAGTGTTTCATTCTCGTTGGTTAATTATGAGGAAGTCGTCAGTCAAAACGTGCGAGACATAGTCGTAGTAAGTCATAGAATCGGCAGTAAAATGTTTCATACTCGAGAGTCAATTATAAGGCAGTCACTATTCAAAACGTGAGAGTCACAGTCAGTGGTAAAAATTGATAGGTCACACTCGTAGTATCATATTCATACAATCTTTCAGACTTTATTTCAACACCATCATTCCAGTCATTATTTCCACTCATCAAACCTTTAACCGGATTCATATCCCCATTGCAATTCCCTACAAATTGAAGCATAATTGAATTAGTTTAACTTTATTAAAATAAAAATATAATTTTGTTATTTCAGCTTTTTTTTTGCCTAATAATTGAACTCAGATAGACCTGAATATTAAGTATATTAAATTAACTCACTTTCTAAACGAATTTTACATACATAATTCTAAAACGAAGAATTGGATCTTAGTCGTACCAAACGTAACTTTCATCTGCTAATTTTTCGTAATTATTTTGAATGTTTAGAAATTATTTTACATTATAATTAAACAATAGATCAAACAATTACACATACACTTACAATAAGACAATTCCATTAGAACAACTACACAATATGCTTATAGTAAAACTATAAGCTTATTGTGTATTAAAATTTTGAAAATTACAAATTGGCTTTGAACAGTAATTTCATTTCCTGAAGCAAAACTTAAGTCTCATGAGACGTAAATTTTATGTTATTAATCGTCTTCAATTTCTATTTGTCTCTGAACTTGGATCTCTAAATGAGAAAATCCCTTCCAATCAACACAGATCTGTCAAAGACACAACTGTAATTTTGTCCATGCTATCCTGTTGATGTAATAGCTAGAGGGAGTTTCTAAGAAAGCGAACCCAACTTTAGAAATTACTTTAGCAGCATATCCCTCTTGTTACTCTCAGTCAACCCAATACAATTAACCAGTATTTCATGGTGAACATCACTCGGATGTTAGCTACAGGTGATTTAAATGCTACCATAGTAACAAACCCACAATCAGATTACCTTCATTCCATCCATTCCCTTCTTTTCCCACCATTTCTCTCCCTGCTCCATTTAAGTGGGTGGCTTTCCTATCCCGATCTTGTGTGAGTGGATATAGTGGAGTCTTATTCCTTTTGATGTTGAGCTCCGATAAGGGCAGAAGCCACAAGGATAAGGGAATCCCGACCTTAAACGAACCTTTAAACAAAAAGGAAAATATGTATGAGAAGAAAAACAAAAACACGTGAAACAAAGAGTAATGCTAAGTCTACATTAAGCAACACAACCCATTGATTTTTTTCTTTGATTTTTTTTATTCATCTGTTTTTTAAGCAATAGCTTGTATTACTTTACAAGAGAAACCATATTTACTGCCAGGGAAGTTTGGCTTACATTGAGCTTTCGATTTGTCAATACTTGGTACCTGGAGTTTTTGGTCATCTCTAAACCTTATAAGTTAATCAGGAGATTCAGAAAGTGTTCATAAAGGGTGACGTACTTTTACCGTCTACACTACTACGATTCTCTGAGGAGAGCTATCAACCAATCTTTGATCTTTTGCGATCGAAAAAAAGAGAATATTGGTTTTGGCATATATTTTGCAAATTATTACATGGATTACGCTCAGCATTAAAGTTCCCAAAGGCTTTCAATGGAATAGTGTCCTCATAGCTCGGTTTTTCCAACCCATTCTTTAAAATGTACACTATTTTGCATAAAAACATCGTCTATGGCGTTATTGAAATTAAATGTTACCTTAAATCTGCCCCACTTCAAACAGAGAATAGCTGGGGGCTTGAGATTTTTGGGTACTTTTCCGTTAAAGGGGGCCATTGGCTATATCCAAGTGCGTAACAGATTCTGCGCCAACACTTGTTTACATAAAACCGTGACAAATTATGGCAATCATAGGCAATTCACTTGTTATTAAAAAGTGGAGGCTGCTGCAATTTATTGGTGAAAATCACCTTGGCTTTTCCTTTTTACCTCCTCTAAAGGAATAATACAGATTTTTGTATTATAAGTATATTGCTGTTAGGGCTTAGAAACGAGGTTCAGAGATGATAAGAATTCGCAAAAAGTAATACTTCATAATAAAGCTAGAGAGGTTCGTTACCTGAAGTATAAAGTCCTCGTCGTAACCGACCTTGCCAGGGTCGCAGTCGGGTCTGAAAAAAAAAAAAAAAAAAAAAAATAGTTGTAAATTTTCATAATTATCTCTAAACACAATTGTTAAAACTTGCAAATTTACTTTTAGTTTGGTAAAATTCCTAAAATGATCTGAAACAATTATTGTAATGGCCGATATTTTATGTATTTTCGAGACTATGAATTAATTTTAATACTATATTTATATTCATAGTTCTAAGCTGAATGATACCACACAGGCTTCTTTCGTCTGAAAAAAAGAAAGAAAACTACTTGTAATTTTTTTTTTTTTTTATTCTTTAGGAATTTCATCGTTAAGAAATTTAAATTTATATTCTCTATGTTAAGTCATGTAAAATGTTTTTTAAACCTTTTCTCTTTTCACTAATTTAAAAGGATGAAGTTTTTACTAAAAATGCAGTAAATTTTTAAACGACTAACCGTAAAATTGCGGTTGATTCATTGAAGTAATAAAATAAAGTAAATATGCTCGCTTTTGTTTTGTTATTTCAATGACTCAAACACAATTTTAAGCTGTTAATTAAAATTGACTGAATGAATACATGAAAAAGTAACTACTAAATTGAGTCATTGGGTTCAAGTTGCCAGAAAAAAGAAGAGTCGAATATACCATGACTGTAAAAATTGTTAATTCAACATATCAAGTTGACTTAAATACTGTCAAGATAAATTTAATCAAGACTTGCTTGAATTAAGTAAATTTCTTAAAAACTAATAGATACTTTGTTAAGTTTACACTGGTAAAGAAAAATCTTGACAAATTTAGTAAACATATAAAATATTTAAAAAAAACAAAAAAAATATTTTTGCGTTTCCTTCAGAAACCAATTTTGATTACATTAAAAAAATTTTTAGGCATTTAGAGTTTATTAATTTTTTTAAGAAAGTTTTATGCAGTTACTTACTCTTTGGATGATCCTGGGACTGGCCATTCCACTTCCGTTTGAACAAAAATGCAGCTGCAACTGTGAAACATTCAAAATATTAAGATGATGAATGGATTAAATATTAAAGTGTGAATAAGACACAATGTATTCAAAATGTTATAATGATATGAAAGTTTAATGAATTTAAATTGATAACTCAAACAGTATTAGATCATTATGTATGTAAGAACTGCTTTCAAGAGTGACTTAAAGCTAATTTTTCTTGAGGATGATGTGATTTCGTTTTTTGAACTTTGAATAGATATTTAATCTAGTATTGCATTCGAAAAATTCATGAATTTTTTTAAATGCATTTTTAAATATTTTTTTTGTTCAATTATTCAAAAATTATTTTATAAATAAAGTTGTGACTCAGGAGTTGAAAATTCGCAAAGCAGTGTTTAAAAAAAAGTTACAATACTTTAACAAATTCACATTGTGTTTTTCAGACTATATAAGCGTATATGATGTAACAATGTTGTTACAACTGCAGTATTTGCTTAAAAAAAATGCTCTATAAATCCTTCACTTGCCTCTTTGGGAAACATTGCATTACTAATCAGCAAAATGCACTAACATCAACAAATGGTGAGTAATTTTTCAGCAAATTTTCAATTCTCTCTCAACTTTCAAAACTGATTGCAATTTTTATGTTAAATTAATTCTTTATGACACACTTAGTTGAGTTATCCTAATGGATGACGGCCGACCAAACGGTACAGTGGTTAGCGTGCTAGCCCCTAGACCGTGATGTTGCGGCTTCTAGTCCCTTGTTAGGTATAGGTGTTTGTAAATGTATGTTGGCTTGTCTAATGACGAATGTTTCGGCGCATTATAGCCCTCGTGTTGCTGACGGTGCCAGATAATCTGAAAACTACCAACCAACCTAATGGATGACGAGTCATTTTAATGATAAATATAGGCCATAAAATGAAATATATAAGTGAATTTAACGCATCTTATTCTTTTTTGTGTCCTCCAGAAGTCAATAGGACACTCCAGTACGTTTTAATCATAACACTAGCGACAAATTTTAAATCTTTTAGCAGATGTGCAATTCGATTTTATAACAGTATATTCCAAAAATTTGTGATTAAAGTTACTCTGGTTATTTAATTTTAACATATTCCCAGGAAAATGAGTCACTGAAATACAAATTTTGCTAAGTAAAAGTGTAAATTGCTTAGGTGAAGGAAAATACTAATACAATGCGATAGGTTATGCACCAAACTGGATTTCATGCCACACTTGACAAAATAATTCAGTCTATTTCTTTTAAACAAACAAATGTATGAAAGTTAAACCAGTGAATAACGAAAATAAAACATTCTTACATTCTATTTAAGAGATCTAAAGAATGCAGAAAACCCATATGACAGCTAACGGGATATAGCATCTTATCTCCAAATAATTAAGACAGCTACGCTATACTTTATTGTTAGAGTGTCTGGTTTTTCTAGTTTTCATCTCATTCGTGATGCAAATGGGTGATAGGTACTCTGTAAACTACCTCCTTCGACACATTGTCCTGTCTATTACTTGCTGCTTGATATTGCTACAACGTTTCAGTTCAGTAGCTCTTGTGAAAGCCTTTAACAGAACATTGCAACCATTATGTCAGTCCTCACTTCCTGAGATCACAATCACACAGCAATCCCGGAGAAGGGAAGTGCTCCTGACACGTCTAAGAATAGGCCACACTCGTTTCACCCACGTGCATCTTCTGCTGGCAGAAGATGCCCCCACATGCAATTCCTGTGGTGTTAGTTTTTCCGTTTTACACATTTTAAGTGAATGCTCTGCTTTTATCAACATCAGATTTCGACATTTTTATACGATTCATCCATCATTGTCATCGATTTTATCATCACCACCTCATCGAAATCTTTATGCATTTTTAAAAGACGTTGGCTTATATTGTCTGATTTAAAATTTTAGCCTTTTTAATAATTCTAATAGATCAATCGTTTCATTTCAATATTGTAAAGAATCTTAATTTTTAAAAAACGCACTACTGTTTGGCTCAGCATGGCCCTAGTGTAGCCCTTGCGCCATAAAAACCCTAACCAACCAACCACAATAATCACACTTAACTATAAAAATTACAAATAAACAGATCCAGAAATTCTAACGTGAAAAGTTACCAAAAAATATCAACAGCAGTTCATTCACTACTTGAATAGTTCAAATTAAAATTGTTGCATGCGAATGGTTTTATAATATCGCCTACTTTGAAACAAATATTTTCCTTTTTTAATCTTTTTGGTGTGACAAAAGTCGACAACCCTTGCAATCATGTATATCTGCTTCCAATCAGCAAGATCACATTACGCAAAAATATTTTTTAAATAACCATTCAAGTGAAACATGTATTGAGTCAGAATTAATACTGAATGACCTGGAGATTTAGAAAGTTTAAAAGCAATCTTTTAAGCACAGTTCAAGGGCGTGGAGAAAAGTTCATGTGTTCAGAGGGATTCAAAAAATATCCTCTTCTAAATGGTTATTTACCACAATCTAAATGAATTGCGTATAAATGTTTTCTCTGAGGGTGTTCTTTAAAAGAGAATTGTGACCTTGTCCTTTCCCTGTTATAAAGCTATATTTTGTTGGCTGAAACATCGTTCTAAATATTGCTTTAAAAGATACGTACTTTTACACTACGTGTAACAACACTAATAAAAAATCAATAACACAATTTGAAGGGAAAATAATTGAGTCTTTTTTTTTATGGCACTTTAAATAGTTCTCATAATGTAGCTTAGATGGTAAAAAAGATTATTAAAAATGAATTTATTGATTGTATTAAAATAACACTTATTATTTGTCCATCGAAAAATGTTTAATTTTTATTATTTTTTTGTCCATCGTAAATGATTTTTATTACAGTTATACCTTGTGTAAACGTTAAAACATTAATCAAAACTTAGTCAAACATTGTGATTGAAAAAAAAATTAAGCATTTGGGTACAAAAATGTAGTATATAGAAAATTTCTTTAGCATGATTCTGTTTAACATTTTTTTTTTTTTTCCAGATATATGCGATTTTCGGCAACGGGTTTTATTTTAAGTTATATAACTAATAACAAAATAAATAAAATATAACTTTATTATTATTTATTTATTCTAGTTTTAATTTTAATTTTATGTTAGTTACCATATTTTTGATTTGCGATTGTTTTGATCGCTAAATGAAAAAAATCGCCAAATGTCTTATGCTACATCTGTTCCAATATTTGGTCTAAAAGGGAGAGATCAGGTGAAGATTTATCCCTCTTTAAACAATAAACGTTGCAATTTATTTTATAACTGTTTCCTTTAAAGTATTGTTTGTAATTAATGCCATGCGTAATATGATTATGGTAAAGCACATACATTTTACTTTTTAAGGACAACTTAAATCCTCTAGGTCCGCCAAATGACCGATTTTGGTAAATATTATTCAACACAAATATCAATAATCCATTTTAGAGTTTTAACATTTAGTGTGATGTACAACTAGTGTGATGTACATTTAATATATTAAAATGTGTACAAAAATCGTCTTGATGTAGAAAGCACTTTAAAAACTGTTTGTTTTCCAGACATTTCAGCTATTTATTTTGTGTTTTTTAGCCTAACATTTAATTTTAATTATTTCTTTTATTCTTGTGAGATATTGTTTTGTAATAAAAAATTGTGTGGACTGAGGCATTTTAATTAATGATAGGGGGGGGGGGTGGAATATCGCACAACTTTCAATTACACCATAATACTGGTCACTGTATTAAAATTTGTTGTTCAAGTTGAAACTTTTCTTTACAATTTCATTTCAATTCATTTAAAAACTAGTGCTGTGGAACATCGCACAACTTTCATTAACATTATAATACTGACTTGAATTTCTGTTATTTACCGATTTATATTTTTTCACCAGTCATTTAGAAAAAATGACCAGTGTGACAATATTATTTGTAGTAATTCTTTTATGGGTCTTTTGAGAGAAAAAAAAACTCCGCCAAAATAGTGATTTTGTCGATATGCTTTTTGATAATTCTTGAATTATCCTTTCTTATACGTTAAACTGAGGAGAGAAGAAAAAACGATCGTTAATGAACTATGCTCAAGGAAAGAGAACTCTGTGTTGTAGGCATTCGTTTTCCAACTTTTTCCGCCATTAAATTTTCCACATTTTCCACATTTTTACGAGAATTTCGTAGGTTTGGATGTTTAGAACTCTTTAAGAGGCATTACCATAGTGGTTTTGATGAAGATCGTTCGAAAAGTTTTTTAATAATCATTTAAAAACATGATTTTTTCAACGGCAGCAACCTTATGCGCATGCCCGATTTTGACAAAAATCTTAACGGTAGGTTCCATAACTACCACCAACCCGCACACCAAATTTGAACATCGTATTTCAATTTGCTAGGGTTTTATGCTGACCATAGACAAGCAAACATACTTTCTTTCTATATCACTTTTTTGAAATCAGTATGTTCCAAAACGTTTAGAAATCTAAAAAAAAAATCGATTTTTTTTTTACCAATTTGAAAACCAAAATTGAACATCGTATTTTAATTTGTTCGGGTTTTATGCTGACCAGACAAGCAAACATATTTTTTTTCTATATCACTTTTTTGAAATCAGTACGTTCCAAAACGTTTAGAAATCCCCAAAAAAAAAATCGAATTGTTTTCACCGAATATTATATTTTCATTACCCTATATATACATATGTGTAATTGAAAGTAAAATTTGTTGGTAATAATTATTATATGATCCTTTAAAATCCTCTCCCCCAACACACACAAAAAATCACCACACTGGCGAATTTTCTATAATTCTTACATTATCCTTTATTGTAAGTGAAACAGAGAAGAAGGGAAAATTGGTCGTTGATGAGTGATGCTCTCAGAGAAAAAAGAACTCTGTGAAGAAGACGATCGTTTTTCAACTTTTCATGTCTATCACAGGAATTATGGAGTTGGAGATGTTTAGAACATCTTTAGAGGAATAATCAGAGCGTTTTGGATCAAAATCGTTAGAGCAGTTTTTTAGCAATTGCTGAAAAAACATGATTTTTTTTTTCGAAGGCTCATGCGCATGCCCGATTGTGACAAAAACCTTAATGGTAGGTTCCATGGTTACCACTAACCCATACACCGAATTTGAACATCGTAGTTCAATTCATTCGATAGTTATTCTGACCACGTACACGCAGACAGTTATGTTTAATCTAGACCACTTTTTCTTAAGTCCGGATGTTCAAAAACGTGAAAATTCCCCCCCCCCCCACTTCTCCAAAAAAAAAAAAAAAATAAAAAAAAAAAAAAAAAAAAAAAAAATATCGAATCCAATACTTTCATTATTCTATGCTGCCGACCAAACGGTATAGTGGTTAGCGTGCTGGCTTCTAGACCGCGAGGTTGCGGGTTCGAGTCCCGTGTTATGCATGGGTGTTTTTAATGTACGTTGGTTTGTCTAATGACGAATGTTTCGGCGCATTATAGCCCTCGTGTTGCTGACGGCGCCAGATAATCTGAAAACAACCAACCATTATCCTATGCTAATATATGGGCAATTGGAAGTAAAAATATCTCAATCACATACGATGTGGGCTATTGAAAGTAATTATTATATTTAATTCACTATTCGCGGATATGTACCAAAATAAAATACTTGATGTGTGAATTCAAATGATTTTAACAAATGACGAGATTGCAAAGAAAATGCACCTTACATTACGCTTATAAAAAAAATCATCAAAAGAGAAAAATAACTTACAGATTTTTACGTAACCAACAAAATATTTTAGCAGCCATTTTAAGCACTTCTGAAAGATTTTTCTTTAACTTTAAATACAGAAGTTATTTTTTACGCTATTATAACTTCGAAATAAAGCACACAAATGATAAAAACTTCAGCTTGTAACAAAATCCTTCCCTCTCAACAATATATTTTCTTTAACAGTGCAATTTAGAAAAGCTGTTAGGCCGAACAATGTGTCAGAAAATATTAGATTTGTTGGGATTTTTAAATGACGATTACAATGAATTTAATGTAGAAAAATTATAGTTCTAAATACTTGTATTGTTGTATGTTTAGTAGAGAGGTCTACAGATTTAAATGTAATTTTTACACAAATTAAAAAAGAGGAAGGAGCCAGAAGTCTAAAACGATGCAATAGTTTTTTTTTTTTAATTTAATCTAAAATTGGAAACGTAACCTTTTTTACGGTACTTTTCAGTTAGACGTGTACCAGATAAAAACCATCAAATTGCAGCAATGACTCATCCAAACTAACAACCTACAAATCATTTATAATTCTTATAACAAACCATTATTGGTTTGCTATAGCAACACTATAATAAACGTTTAGACTTTTGATGCATTTACGCGTCAATTAAGCGTGTAATCATTTAGACTTGGTGACAATGGACGATTCCAGCATTTTTTAAAATTTTTTTATTCAATTCTAAATGTTTCGAAAAGGCCATATAAACATAAAAATTTCTGCTCAATGCGCTTTTTCTTTTTTTTTTAATGTGCGATTAAAATTACTTTGTCAGAGGTTGGCGAGAAAACGACCCATTTCGTTGGCATTGAACGTGACGTAAAGAGATCTCAAACATCTTGGTTTGAAATGCTGCAGCGGAAACAAGATTTGCAAGTTTCTCGCAAATCACACCAACCTGTACGGAATGCGGCAATGGTCTACCAAAGCTAACTTTTTTAACGATTACTATTTAGCAGAAACCTCACCATAACCGTAGAAACGCAGGGATCAATTTACGTCACTGTTGACTGTTTTGATCGGACTGGTTTTGGCTGGGGTTTGGGGCATTTTCCTTTCTTAATATTTTAATAACTAATTTTTTTCAAGAACTTTTGTTTAAATATTTGGAATCGGAAAGAAATTCCTCATAAATATGAACTAATTTTAATCATTTTAAAAAAATGAAGGAATTGTCCATTGCCCCGAATGGTACCCGTCCAACGGAAGAGTACACATTTTTTAATTACAATTTAAAATACACAAATACTATAAACATGATATATAGGTTTATTAAAAAATAAATACTTACAGAGAATTACTTTTTGACTACCAGATGAGAGGGTGGTACGCATCTTGTGGCTATCTGTTTTTTCTTCAGGGTAACTTATACAGCATTGGAAGAGCTATATATAAACGATATGTTTTCAAATAAAGTTTTAATGTAAATCTTTTATATGCATTGCCAATTTTCATGTCCATTTGTAAATTATTAACTCGTTCTTAGTTTGCTATCGTTTTTTATGGTGTTTGACCACTTTAAAATTCCTTCACACCTATTTGCCCCCTACCTTTTTAGCCGAAATATCATCCACAACTAATTGTTTTGCCAACTTTCAGCTGGATTGAAGTGCGTGAATTAGGTTGATTTTCTATGCCCCAAGATCTATTTTTAAACACAAGACGACTGATTAGGCCAGGATCCACAGCTTAACGTGGATTCCAAATCGCAACCAACACCCATGTTTACTCCGGCATCTGAACTCGGCATCTTTGGCATGCTAGGCCAGAGCGTAACCCAAAAAGAAAACAGGTGGGTGGAGAAATTAAGCTTCCGAGAAGATTTGTTCGCCATAAATAAAACAAACAAAATCTAAGTTTGGTGAAATGAATTTTAAAAATACACATAGACCAATAATAAGTAAAAATGTGCTAGAGTAAAACAAATAAATTGAATGGAGTTGAAAACTGCAATGCCCATTGCAACTTACTCATTGTAAATTATTAATTACAAATTACAGTCATGGAGAAATAAATTTGCTTGCTGATTTTATTATGCTGTCTGTATTGGATATACTGATAGTAAATATGTAGTGCTACAGGAAATATCAAACGTTCACGATTTATGTCCCTTTAGTGGAAAGAAGCAGATAAATTGACGTTTTGCACCTTCGGTTAAGTGAACCTTTCTTTCTTTGGCACTTGACTCGATAATCTCAGTGAAGTAAAACTAATACGTTAATTTCATATATATATATATATATATATATATATATATATATATATATATATATATATATATATTTGCATGATCAAAATGTTCTGGAATATCATGGTACAAATGCATGGAATTGTGACTGTCTCTGGGTATGTGTGGAATTTTTTTTAAAGAAACAAAAGCTGTAATTCACTATTTCTGCATTCAAAATAAAAATATTTTTCATTTCATTTTTAAATTTCAATTAAAAATTTCATTTTTATTTTAAATGCAGAAGTAGAGAAATATTTTTATGTCGTGACGTAGAAAACACATTTTGGGCTAATTTTTCAAATAGTTTGATGATATCTAGTCCTAAGAAAATTATATTTTTGTATAGTTATATATTTAAAAAAATTTTTTTAGTATGTTTTGACACATTTTTTTAGTTAAAATATTTGTTATGCTTGTCGCGAATATTCTTGAATTGAATGACCCCGATTGTCGAACATCCGAAAAGAAACTAGAAGACGCTGTTGACTCGTAAAATATATTTTACTTCACTTTTTAACTGCTTATTAATAGTTGTGAATATTATTCACAAGTTCAAATTCCCTTCGCTATAAATTGGCATTGAAAGGAAAAAATGAAAAATTCAAGCAAGAACTGTCAATCAACCGACGCTCTTGTTTTCAAAAAATATTAATAAGGTAAGTGTTTTCCATTTTTATTATTCTCATGTTAACTATGTCTAAACTAAAGAAAAAAACATGTGCTAGTCGTTGGGTAACCTGCAATAAGCTTTCGTTTACTTTCTATCATTTTGCCAACGCTTTCCGAATTTTTTGTTAGAAAGTTTATAAATAAAGTATCATATAACCAGTTATTATTAGTTTTGTTACATTTAAGGAGTTTTTAGAGAAATTAAAAACATTGCAATTTTTTTTTTAAATTTTTTGGTTTTTTTTTTTAAATTTTTCTATTAAAAATGTACGTATATTATTTCTTTCATATATTTTATTTATTTATACATAACTTCCATACTAACTGAAAACAAATTAAATGTTTGTTAATTTGGCTTTTAAACAGTAAATCAAATAATGTCACCCAAACGATATTTTCTTGCCAGTTGATACATAATTTTTTTTTTCCAATATAGTATGTTACTCTAAAAAGATAGCTCCAAATCTAGTGAAATATAACTTTAGGTTTATCCATGTTGCAGATTTTATCATTAAATAAATAATTGTCATGATTTTTTTTTTATTTTTAATTAAAAATCTCATTTAGGTTTGTTTTAAAAAACCCAACCGTATGTCTATTCTCTATCTGTATTTACCTATTTTTGACTGTGTGTACTTAACTTTCTTTGCCTTCGTACATATAACTTATAACATTTTAATCAAAATGACATTCCTTGATTGCTTCCGTTAAGTTATCTTGTAATTTACCCCAGCTAAAACTATGCTTTCCTAATATAGGTTAAGCAGATGATTAAACAATAAAAAATAAAAAAAATAAAAAAATACTCAATCTGCAATCTAAAACAACGATTGGTCTCCTAGGTAACAATGTCTGTATGTCTATCAATGAAATAGCTATCTTCAATTTGTCAGGATAGTGACTGTCGCCATGGTAACAGTACTCGTCAATTTAAAATTGGGTAACCAGTCGAAGAAGGTTAAGTCGGATTAACACTCTACCAGTCGGAGTTAAAATTACCAGTTTTGTGACGTCATTGGAGCACCGTTGCGCCGTCTGTCGGTGGTCACTGGAGAATGAACGTGATTGGATGATGGGAGTCACCGACGCCATAAATATAAAATGTTTGATCTACTGGAGCCAGTAGCCAGGTGACGTCACGGACTGGAGATCTGAGCTGGTACCGTGCGAATCCGCCTTTAGAATACAACAAATATAGATGCTTTTCTACTGGAATCCTCCATCTAATTATTCTAGTCATGTTTCAACGCCAACTGGCAACGCTAGACTACTTGTCGGGAGTTATTCTTATGATAGATACACAGTATTTAATGTCGTCTTGTGATATCACTAAAGTATGCCGGAGAATCTCTAGATGAACTGTATTGATACTGTTATTCTTCCAGTTACAATGTTCTGCAAATCGCTAGTTTACAACCGACAATTCTGTTTACTGTGCATTTCGAGCGCTCATGGTAAAAAAAAAAAAAAAAAAAAAAAATTATGGTCAAGTCATTATGGTCGAACCCTAGAAACGGTAATGAATAGATAATTTAATTTAGCAGATGATGAATAGGTAATTTATTCAATTAGAATAATTTTTTTTTTCAATAAAAATAGGGCTGTATTTCCATTGTCGTTGAAACAACTGAGAGAAAATGACCTTGATCATAAAATAATAGTGTGCGATGCTAACGCAGACAGATTAGATCTTAAATCTGCGTATATAATCACAGTTATTTCCAAAAAAGAAACATGGCAATGATAAAATGATAATTTTTTCTTCTGATATCCTCCCACAAATCTGACAAAAGTTCACTGGATGGATTGTTCGAGAAAATGCATAGATTTGAATTTTTTTTCCATGATATATCTGCATTTCACTACCTTACAAGTAAATCTTTTTAAGTTTATATAAGAAATCGGTTTTTATCATCTTATTTAATGTATTGATTGAAATGTTTTGTGTAATCACTTTTTTAAATAATGTCTTTTTTTAATGCTTTTATGGCTCCGGCGCAGTAAAGCCTAGGTGTTGCTCATGTGCCAGTAAAACCAAAACTTCACTTCATTATCGTAACAGCTAACTGCCGACCAAACGGTATAGTGATTAGCGTGCTAGCTTCTAGACCGCGAGGTTGCGGGTTCCGAGTCCCGTGTTAGGCATGGATGTTTGTAAATGTATGTTGGCTTGTCTAATGACGAATGTTTCGGCGTATGATAGCCCTCATGTTGCTGACGGCACCAGATAATCTGAAAACGACCAACCAACCGTAACAACTAACTTTATTTGATAAACATTGCAAATCTTTATATTATAGTACCTCTACACTTGACTTACTTTTACAAACCTTATTAAAAATACCTTAATCAGTATCTGTTTCACTACAATATTTAGGTTTAGAGAGAAACCTTTCACTTCTATCCATTAACATTACGGTACACATACTAGGTATGTGCAATTTGTTGACGTTTGACAATCGATAACTTCTTTATTAACGCCATGTAATAGAAAAAACCCTGTCAACATGGAATTTTCTTTAATAAAAAAATACAACAATTTTGCGAGTTTAGTTATAAATTTAGCATGATAACTTGACCCCAGATATACAAGCTCTAATCCAAAAGCTCTGTTACCGCTAAAGCTTGAAAGCCGTTACCTAGCTAATCTACAGATTGACTGATTTGCTGGGTTAACGGGCTGATCAATAAACACTAATTAGTTGGGAGAAATATACCACATGGGATCCTTCATATCTTTTTAAGCCCTTTACATTTAAAATGGCGTCTCGTATAGCCAGGGAAGTAACGTATACCTATAGTAAAGGGACTAGACTAAATATTTTGAGACGACTTACAGCGCCTCTATCAACGATTTATAGAAGTTACAAACATCTTTATAAAAAAAAAAAAAAAAAAAAAAAAATAAAGGAGATATGCAAAAATGTCCAATAATATATTGCAATAATACGACTAGACAACGTGAAATTTTTTCATAAAGTTATATGTAATATTGTTTGAGATATTTGTAGTTGAAATTATGAGCTATTCGATGCAGCTCTCAAAGAGAAAAAATGCTGGAAAAAGGGCTCGTCCAGAATTCAAAAACGTGTTCTTCGGTGTTAGCACACTGCTGTATTTTTTGCAACTTCCACATATAGCCGCTAAGGGTGCTGTAAAACTTCTCAAAATATTTGGTACTAGCTAAATGCCAGTGCTTCACCACGAAATTTTACCATGTGCAGCCAGCTGTGAGGCCCCGCTTTGCAGAAATCCGTCATTGGTGTATAGAATCCAATTTTCGGCACTACGTTCGCAGGAATATTCATCGCAATGCAAAATCGAGCTCGCTTCGCTCGCTGAAAAAGTAATTGACACATAAGCACAAGTAGTATTAAGTGGCAATAACTGCACCCTAGTTTAAAAAATGGCTATTTCTGGAGCAGATAGCGATAATCGCTGTTACAGCAAAAGTCGAAACAAACGCGAATATCGATGAAATCGCTGTTACACTAAAAATCACTTCATTTGAAACGAACGCGAATGTCGATGAAAGTAAAATGTGACATCTCTCAAGAAGATTGAGCTTATAAAGATAAACATAGTTGAGATTAATCTTTTTGTTAGTAGGACTTATGAGAAACCCTCTAATAACATGTCTAAGAATATCACTGCTTCGAAATGCTTTTTCGCATATCAACTTCCTGTAAGTTATCACTGTTCAAATAAAACTATTGAGAAGCAAGTTGTATGCTAACGTGTTCTTAATATATTTTCTAACATTTTTAGTTGAAAGAAGTTTCATAGTTCATTACGTTTTATTGCATATAAAATTAAAAATCAACTAAACAATATTTTCTACAAAAATAAATAGTACACATTTTAAAATAAGATTTCATTTATTTAAAAAATACTATATAATTATAATTATTATCCTCTATCATAATATTCACTTATACTAAGTATGTCTAAGTAGGACATCAACTACTAGCTTACTACAATGAATTATCATAGAATACATAAACCACAAAAAAATTTAAAAAAAAATTATGTAATAATGTGTTTTTCAAAATGGTTAATTATAGACGAACACCTGTTTTTATGATAGATAGAGAGGTTTTGATAGAAACTATTTAAATGACTATTCATGAGTGCATAACTTCATTTACAGTTATGGATGCGATATTGAATAGTTTCAGGAAATAGCTTAACATGAAGTTTGATGTGACTAGTTTTCGAGAGTTTATTTGAAGGAGATTTTATTTTAACTAAAATATTTGAAAGCATAAATTAGTGGTTAGCTTTCATTGTAGATAATGTTACATTTAAAACATCCATCTGGAACTATTATAGTTGGGAGCTCTCAGAGTGGAAAGACTACTTTAGTTCGCAGAATGATTAAAAGCGATATTTATGGTGTGAAATTGAAAAAGATAAAATGGTGTTATTCGCATTCACAATCATGGTTTTGGGAGGAGCCTGACATTGAATTTGTACAAGGTTTACCCGAAAACTATGATGGGGCTGAATTGATCGTGCTCGATGATTTAATGAATCACCTTAATAATAAAGTAGGTGAACTTTTTACAGTTATTTCACATCATCGTAATATCAGCGTGATACTTTTGCTACAAAATTTATATCCTAGATGTAAGGTGATGCGGGATATTTCTCTTAACGCTCACTATATCATTCTGTTTAAAAATTCGAGAGACATGAGTCAAGTAAATTGTTTTTCTCGACAGTTGTATCCACAGAATTCTCGATTTTTAATGGATGCGTATATAAAAAGCGTCGCCAGACCTTATGGTTATTTAGTCGTGGATGTACACCCGTCCACGGAAGAAGATTTCCGACTACGTGATAGTTTATTTCCAGATAACAACGGAGTATATTGGTTTTATCGTCCACAATGAGCTCAAAAATGAAAAAACATTATAACTTTTTACGAACACTGTCGGCAGCTTCTTCGAAGCAAAAAAAGTTATTGCTAAAAAATGCTACTACACCTGAAGTAAAAACCGTATGCGAGGTGTGTTTAAATCTTTTGGCGGGTAATATCCCTAGCGTCAATGTTAGAAAACTTAAAAAATATAAAACATCGATTCGAAAAGTAGCATCTCGTTCTACTAATCTGAAAAACAAGAAGAGGCTCTTAGTTAATCAGAGTGGTGGGTTTCTCCCTCTGATATTACCAGCAGCCGTATCAGCCATAGCAGGGATGTTGGGCCGTGCTATTGGGAACAGAATTTGAAAATAGAAGTGATCTATATAAGTTGTAATATCCTTTTATTTTCAACATTATTTACTTTTTGTCTCGGAAGAAGTGTGTACGACATTTTAGCTGAAAGATATGGCTAAGAGAATGATGCTCATACCACCAGAATTATATAGTGGATATCAAAGACAACAACAAGATCCGGAAGTCAGATTGAAGGATGATATTATACATTTATTAGATCGTGAAAATATACCCGATGACGCGAAGGCAAAAATTCTCGGACATCTAATAACACGTTTTCAGAAAGTGGTTCACGAACCAATGGAACCTATACGCGTGAGCATGGCGAATAGTAAAGAGGAGGAGGAACAGACGATGAAAAAACCTGTTTTTGAGGATTACTATAATAAAGAAGAAATGGAAGAAGATCCTATTATGGAGGATATCTTGCAATCTGTACCGCGAACCCACACTAAATTTATTCCATTGATTTTAGAAAAACTCAAAACTCGTCTTTATTCCTGGAATGCTGATGGCGAATTTGTGAAAAATAATACTCCAATAAAGAATTCAAAAATTGTTGATTTCTTTTCATATATTATGAGAAATATCAAAAGACAGGAGGAACCACTACATTTCAACAAGTTTTTACCTGTTATCAAAGAAATAAACATACCGATTAGCTGGATTGGAAATCCTAAGGTGGTCAAACTTTTACAGAAAAAAGAATCGAGTGGATCTATAGAAGCTGAAGACCCCCTCACCATTCGCAGTGCATCGACTCCGAGGAAGAGAACTAGTGGGATTCCCCGATATCGTAAGAGATTGTCCGCTGATTCCAACGGTAGTACATCATGGACACAAAGCAAGAAGTGGGTCAAATACTAAAAAATATATATTACAATTTTGAACATCCTGCTTCATATGGTGGGGTAGCAAAACTGTCTAAAGCTAGTGGTGTATCTCAAAAGAAGACGAAAGAATGGCTTATGACACAAGATACCTATTCACTCCATAAACCTATTCGATTGAATTTTCCACGACGAAAAGTGTTGTCTTATGGTATTGGAGAGTTAATACAATGTGATTTAATAGATCTCTCAAAATTTGCTAAACAGAACAACAACTATCGTTACCTGCTCACAGCAATTGATGTATTTAGTAAAAAAAGTTATGCTATTCCTTTAAAAAAAAAGAACGCTGATTCTCTCGTGGAAGCATTTAAAAAACTCTTTCGCCAGACTAAAACAATCATTAATTTACAAACCGATGAAGGAGGAGAATTTTATTCTCGTAAAGTAAAATCTCTTTTTAAGCGAGAGGGGATTCATCATTATAGTTCACACCCGGAATTTAAAAGTCAAGTAGCCGAACGTTTTAATAAAACGCTTCGTAATAAATTACATCGCATATTCACACATAGAGGATCCTATAAATATATCGATGTATTGGATAAAGTTTTGAAATCGTACAACGAAAGTGTTCACCGCAGCACGGGTTACGCTCCAAACCATGTCACTGCTGAACTAGAGCCGGTGATTTTTACAAAACTTTACTCTTACCATCCGGTGACACAGTATACATTCAATCTCGGTGATCAAGTGAGGATTACAAAAGCGAAAACAACATTTCGTCGAGGTTATTTACCTAATTGGAGCGAGGAAGTTTTTAAGGTATATAAACGTTATCCGACTAGCCCACCCACATTCATCCTTAAAGACCTGTCGGGTGAAATTGTAAAAGGACGATTTTATGCTCATGAACTACAGAAAATAATAAAAGATGGGGATAGTTATTGGAGAGTAGAACGTGTTTTACAAACAAGAGGTAGAGGTGTAAATAAAGAGTATTTTATAAAGTGGAAAGGCTTCAGTTCGAATTTCAATTCTTGGGTGAAAGCAAAATGGATGACACAATTTCAGACTTCTACGTGACTTTACCTAGCAATGCTAGCATGGATTATTTCCCAAATAACACACAATCTTCCTATCGCACAAAATTAAACTCTCCTATCGTATTAAATGGTGAATATGAAGTAGCACTCTCCGAAATATGCATGGAGAATACATGGTTTAATATTGACGAACACAACAACAGCTATTCACTAAGCTATGAAAAAGAGGAAATGACAAAAGATCATAGAATGTATGATATCAGCTTTGTTTATAACAGTTCTCACAGCATACAATCGTTTTGGACAACAGTGAATAAGGAAATTCAAAACCATGTTAATAAGAATGACAGCGTAAAATTTTTGTGGGATGAAAAAAACTCTACAGTCAATCTCCAAATTGAGAATGGGTTTGAAATCCTTATAACAAAGAGCACAGCTAGTAAACTTTTATTTATGTTAAATTTACCAGAGGAAGATCTACATCAGAAAGAGAATAGGGAATTTAAATTTCGAACTTTAATCATAACGAAACCTTTAGAATTAACGATTCAAATAATAAATAACAATCCTGTGAGCATTGCAGAACATACGATATCTATCATGCCTTATCTAGGGAGTGGTGATACGATTCCATCGAATCCTAAAGAATTTTTTGATTCGATAAATTACAATATAATGTTATTGGATTTACAAGATTATGTTCAGTTTTCTTACCAAGAAAGTAACAATATCCTAGATGTTAATATTGCTGAACATACAGAACTTCACTTTACCACCGCCTCATGTTCTAGCTTGATAAAAATTTTAAATTTAAGAGTGGGTTTTACGCATATATTTAAGGAAAAACACACATTGAAAGCCAAATTCACGAAGGAAATTATAAAGACGGATACGTTCAAAATAGTTATCAAGAAATATCCTACAGTCATGCGAAAAATAAAGTCAACAGAAAATTTTTCCATACCACCTGGAATGTATAAAACACCAGACGATTTATTTCGTACATTTAGCAGAGTAAAACTATCACATCAAAAAGATATGCACGTAGCGCTAGACATTTCGATGGATTTCGAAATCACATTCAACAGAAATTTAGCAGACATGTTGGGTTTTAAGAAAAACACATTTGGAAAAGGTTCCTATTCCAGTGAATATCCTTTGCAATTACATGGTGGAATTACGGAAATATTTGTTTATTCGGATGTAATTCAATCGGTATATGTGGGTGACGCCTTTACCCCGCTTCTAAGAATAATTCCCTGTATGAATGAAAATAACCAACAAATTGTGAAATATTATGATAGACCATTATACATACCTTTACGAAAAAAATTTATCGAATCGATCGAAATTGAATTGAGATCGAGTAGTGGTCAAAAAATCACTTTCACATCTGGTAAGACATATGTCGTGCTTGCCTTTAGAAGGAAATCTATAAAATAAAATACTTCTGAAGTTTTAATCATTTTTAGTTTTCGAGACAGTGCTACATCATGCATCTGAACGCTAAGGATTGTGAACAGTATTACTGTCAACAAGTCGGTGGGAATTACTTTCAAGGCGTGGGAATTCAAAGGGGCTTTGGGTTTTTTGGTTCAATTCGAAGGCATTTTACTCCTTTAGCAATCACAGCTGGAAAATATTTAGGAAAACATTTGCTTCGAACCGGAAAAGGCGTTTTGACAGATCTCGCGAGCGGTAGATCATTTAAGGATTCTGCTCGTTCTCGCATCGGCGAAACCTCTAAACAAATTAAAGAGGATATTCTCCAGCGTTTGCAACATGGAAAAGGTATAAAAAGAAAATATCGGCAGAAATCTGGTCAGACCAAAAGAAAGTGTCGTAAAATAACAACGAGAGGTGATATATTTTCATGATGGAATCTAACGCGCCTATTTGTATGAAGAGTGAATTGGATCTTTTTACCCAAACCCCGTTACAATTGAGCATCGATTCATCTAATTTTATCGAAATTTTTCCTGTAACCTCTCTGAGCGACAAATCACCTATCGAATTTTTCGTTGCAGGGAACGGCGAACATTATTTGGATCTCAGTCATTCTATTTTACATTTACAAGTCAAAATACTTAAAAACAATGGTAACGCGATTATCGACACTGATTCTGTGGCTCCATGCAATTATATCCTCAACACCATGTTTTCCGAACTCAGTTTGTTTTTGAATGACAAACAAATCACTTCTCAAAATAATTACGCATATCGAGCCTATTTGGAAAGTTTACTCTTCTCTTCAAAGTCTATGCAACAGAGCATGCTTACCTCATCGTTGTTCTATAAAGATTCAAGTTCTTATCATGATGACGTGAGCGCTAATTCGAATAATGAAGGATTTGTCAAGAGAAGAAATTTGTTCAAACTCAGCAAATTGGTCGATTTGTGTGGACCGTTACATTTTGATTTGGCCAGCCAACCAAAACTTTTAATTAACGGTGTCAGCATGCGATTAAAATTGGAACGACACAAAAATACATTTTCACTCATGGCAACAGCTGATCAGTTTAAAATATCTATCAAGTCTGCCAGTTTGTTTATTCGAAAAGTGAACGTGGCTCCGTTCGTTTTTCTAGCTCAAGAAAAGGCATTAGAACGCGGTGTTATAAAATTACCGATACGGAGAATCGAAGTGAAATCCTTTGCCCTGTCAAACGGTGTGCAATCTTACACAATTGCCAATGCTTTCATAGGTCAACTACCTACTAGAATAATATTAGGATTCGTATCAAATGAAGCGTTTAACGGAAGTAGTGCCAAAAATGGATTTAAGTTTTTTAATTATAACTTAAATTATTTATGTCTTCTCGATGGCTCAAGAATGATTCCCACGAGACCATTTCAACCTGACTTTACAAACGATCTATACGCACGATCATATCTTAACCTTTTCACCGATTTAAACAGATATCATGATGCTCAAAATATTAATATAGATTATCTAGAATTTAAGTCGGGATATAGCTTATTCGCAATGGATATGACACCTGATATAGCCGCTTCATCTTCACATTCAAGCGTTACTCGGAATGGAAATCTATCAATTGATATGAAATTCGCAACAGCCCTCCCTGAAACTGTTTCGTTGATTGTTTATGCGGAATATCGAAATAATATCGAAATTGATAAAGCTCGCACGATCTATACTGATTATTAAACAAATGGATACGTTTACTATATGTCGATTAGCGTGCAGCGACATGCAACTTAAAAAAGGATTCGGTGGAGTATTTCCTTCAGATTGTTTACCAAAAAATAAAGGATCTTTTAAATCTTTCATTGTGAACTTAGATGTAAAATCCATGCCCGGAAGTCACTGGGTTGCTATATTTTTCAAAAATAATGACGCTTATTATTTTGATAGCTATGGTTATTTTCCGAAAAATCGAAACATCTTCACGTTTTTAAATCAAAATTCAACTGATATTTATTATAATATTTATAGTTTTCAAGATTTTAATACTCTCACATGTGGACATTTTTGTCTATACTTTTTACACAGAATGAGTTGCAATTTAGACTTGGGAGAACTTAGTTACATCGATAAAAAAAAAATGAAATATTCATTCAGGCGTTTGTGAACGCTAACTTCAAATTAGCTAAATGCTGTGTATCGTTCCGAGGTAGACAAACCTGTCGTACGCTCACAAATATTAGATTAAATAGTAAAAATAGATAATTGAATTCGGAAAATCTCACTCCTCTGTTACAAAAATACTTAAATTTTTAGAAATGTTTTTTCACGATATAAAATAGATGATTCAATAAAACGAAGTCTTGAGCTTTTGCATAATTTATGCCAGTGTTGCTCTGGAATTGCAAGCGTGAAGTTATTTGAGAAAAAGCAAGAAGTTTTTTCACTCTGTTGAGAGAATATCAAACACAATAACAGAAACGATTGTGAACACAATATGGAAAAGTTTGGATTTCTACACTTACACAAATGTGCCTCTGCTGATGGATTTACACTTCATAGTTGCTGTGAGCGCTTATATGAATCTATTCTACAATGCATACACGATGCTAAACAAGTTAATTTCGACGTACCAGATCATCCTGACTATATATTTAAAATTGCATACTTTAAAGTGTTGAATAACAACGAACTTGTTAAACAAATCCATTCTCCTGCTGAAAATATGTAACTTATAGAAAAATGTTGAATGACTCTTATATATTTATCGATAATAATTTATATATTTTATTGATAACAATTTAAATGTTGTTATATTTAAATTAATAGTTATAAGTGTACTCATGTATAATCTTATTGAAAAAAAATATGTTTGATTGTTATGTAAAAATTAGAATGTTTTCTAATTTTGATTTGATAGTTTGTTAAAATTAATTTTCATGAATATATTTTGTAACTCTCTTTTGAATCAATAAATCTTACTTTAATGTTTAAATGGTTGTCTCTTTATATACTTTTCTCTTACTACAATCATATTAATAACTTAAAATCTGTAAAATTATATTTTGTTTATTTTAGAAGAATAGCATAAAAATATCTTAGAGATGATAATAATAATAAAAAAAGATTATCGGGTAGAACATGTCAAAATATCTTCATAAATAATTTTTAATAATTTTTTTATATATTCTTCTTAAAACAAGTTACATTTGATTATGAAACTTATTTTTCAAGGTTAATCCAAAAGAATGTGTTAAAAATGAATAATAAATATGATTATAATAAATTGATTTATAATAATATTTTTATCTAAAATTATATAAAAGTTAATTATTTAAGTTGGATAATTTTTAAAAAAGTTTATATAAATTATCGTTGATTTTAAAAGTTTAATACATAGATCAAACTAAAGAAAGTAGATTATCTGATATAAAAAGAAAAATCTGCGAAGGAAATCATATTATGTTAATAGAAAAGTATTGAGATATGTTTTGATCCCATATACTAAGAAAAGAATTAGGTATAAAAAAACTAGCTAAGAAGTTTTCAGAATGGGATGTTTTTGTAATGATATTATTAGAATCAATGTGGAGTATATAAAGTAGTTGCTTAGCTATTGGAGTAACTAGACTCGACTCAAGTCGCTATGTCATTGTTAGAAAAGCTATTCATCATCACAACGTCTATGTCAATGATTGTTGGTGGAGTCTACATCTTAAAAGATCTTCAAAGGTAATATTTTACTTTATAAAATTTAATATTTTTTTAAAAATAATATTATATATAATGAATTTTTTTTATGCATCATTTATTATGAATTTTGTTATAGCTAAAACATTTATGAGAAACTTTTTAATAGAAAAAACTTTAAGATTTCATTGTCTTAAGACCTTACTTAGTTGTTAAATGAGTGAGCCTTGTTTAGAATATATGCTTAGAAAGAAAAATCTTACCGTGAGTTGATATTATTCGCTCCATTAGAGCACTTAATCTATCAGCTTCTTTGTAGATTTTATTACATGTAAAAATATCTCATTTCAATACAAAACACAAATGATTAGAAACCTCCTCAGCGATAGAAGCAAAGAGAAACCATCCAGTGAGTGAACTAGTTGTTTGAAAGACATAATGCATAGAATAAAGAAAGTAAAAAAGTGTAAATTAGTCATAGACACTATCTGTATCAATACATATAATATAGAAAGAGGTATCAAACCATTTTATATAATTGTAATATTTTATTTTAAATAGCTGCTAAAATATTCATTTTTATATACTTATTAGACTTTTTTTCATTTATAGATAATATTTCATATGAAAGTCTGAATTATACTGTTTATTAGGAAAATAAAGATTTTTCCTTTTTAAAAAGTAAGTGAAAAAAAGTTCTATTGTCCTCAGTGCAATATTTCTTATGAACCGCTAAATGTTTTTTTCTCATTATGCTTTGTAAAAATGTTTGTTTCATTGCAATGTAGTCATAGAGCTTTTTTTCACTTCCAGATTAAATACTCTTCATTGAAAATTTCAAATATATTACTAGAAGGCAAAAAAGATGAATTCATATAATGGTAAAGATCTCTAGTTTTATATCTATATGATTAATTATCAAACAATTTTTACCTTTTTTATAAATTTAAAATAAAATGAAACAATATTATTTTTATCAAAAGAAATTTAATGCAATAAATTTTTTAAAAAAAACCAGAACAGAAGATGTCTATTCAGTTTTTCTTTATATAATTAAAATGTAAACTTAGTTACTTTCATTTAACAATAACACATCGTAATTTCTACAATTATAATACTCACTTAATGTTAAAAATAAATTTAAAATTTATGATAAAAATATTTAAGTTATATCGTAAAACACTAAAAATTTTATAATTGATAATTTAAAATTCATAGATAATTATTACTTTTCAATGTTCACTTTCATCAAAATTAGATAACATTTTAAATGTAAATTATTTTTATTTAAGATTTTAACGGACTCATCAAGCAAAAGAAAAAGAAAGCTGTTGATGATAGTGAGACAACTAAGAAAAGGAAAAAGAATGATATTACTTATGAGGATTGTTCAAACGGAAGCGTTCAAGATCCACCTCAAAACAAATATAACCTGGATTTAGCTGGCGAAGGAGACATAGGAGGAGGTATGCCTGAATTTTCAATTCACTTAGGCAAAGGATATGTTGTCACAGTTAAAGAGTACCAAAGCTCAAAGTACCTCTGCTTTTCAAGGGAAACAAATCAACGAATCACCAATAGATTTAATTTTCCTTTAAACTTAAAGGATAATTTAAAACAATCTTTAGATCATATCTGCAAACATGTTAAAAATTATGAATGAATAATTAAATATTATTAATTATTTGAAATCTCTCTCTCTCTCTCTCTATATATATATATATATTATTTTATAAGATTTCATTGTACAACTGATAAAATGTTTAATCTTTGTGAACAAGCTTTTAACAATTTTGTTCAATCCCATCGAGCTTATCTCGATAATTATAATGATCCATTGAAAGCTTTAAGAGAGAATGAAGATGAAATTCAAAACCTTCTCTTATCTTCCACAATTTCCTCACGTATTAGATTTATTATCTGTTTAGGAGTTAAGTTTATAAAGGTGAAAATAACGAGAATTATCGTGAACAGTTTTTTTATTTTTGTTCATTTTGTGAAAGACTGTTAAGCAATCTAGAAATAGAAGATAAAATTCAAAATGCATTTAATAAAATATTATTTTCTATTGAAACATTTATACGGTTTGGTTCAGGATGAATAGTAAAAAATATTGAATTTATAGACATTCACATAGGTAATTATCACCCTAATAGAGGAGGGTGTGGTTTTATATCTATTCCAAAATCTCTATCATCTAAAAAATGTTTACTTAATATTAATTGCATAGATAATAAATGTTTTATTTATTGTGTATTAGCAAAAATATTTCCAGTAAAATATCATAAAAACAATATATCCTCATACATGAAAAATCTTAAATATTTAAAATTTTCTTTTTTAAAATTTCCAGTTCAAATCAGTCAAATAGAAATGTTTGAAAATCAAAATAATGTTAGTGTAAATGTATATGGATTTGAAAGAAATGTGTTTCCTATATATTTAAGTAAAAATAAATCACATAAGATAATTGACTTAATGTTACACAACAACCATTATTTTTTAATAACAAATTTTAATAGATTTATGCATGAAAGAGATAGTTATAGTTATTACTGTTGAAATTGTTTACTGAGTTTTAGACGAGAAGATACACTTCATACACATCAGTCATTTTGCTTAATGAATAAACCACAAAAAATACAAATGCCTACTAAAACTAATAATAAATTAAAATTTTCTTCATATAAAAAAATGTTTAAACATCCTTTTTGTGTTTTTGCCGATTTTGAATGCTTAACAGTCCCTATTCATACTTGTCAATTTAAATTAGACTCTAGCTTCACTACAAAAATACAAAAGCATACACCTATTTGCTACGCATTATTCCTTATAGATGATGAAAACAAAATCGTTTTCCATAAATATTATTGTGGAGATAATTGCATTGAACACTTCTTGAATACATTGAAGTACATTCAATCTCTAGTTTTATCTTATATGAATAAATATTTACCGATAGAGAGTGTAAATATAAATATATCTGAAAAATGTCACCTTTGCCAAAAAAAGTTTAATCCTACTGATAAAATTGTTAAAAATCATTGTCATCTGAGTGGAAAATTTTTGGGGTATGCTCATTCTTCGCCATGTAATTTAAATTATAAATTAACACATTTTATTCCAATAATATTACATAACTTTTCTAATTATGATAGTCATTTAATATTAAAAAGAATTTCAAAAGAATATGTGAAGAATATTAAAGTTATACCTATAAACACGCAAAAGTTTACAACTTTCACTTTAGATAATTTAAAATTTTTAGACAGTTTTCACTTTCTAAGTTCATCTTTATCAAAATTAGTTGAAGTTTTAAAAGCTTCAAATTTCGATTTCCCTATTTTTCATGAATATTTTAAAAATAACAAACATGCTAACTTATTACTTAGGAAAGGATATTTTCCATATGATTACTTTAATCATAAAAATGTTTTAAAGGAAAAAAATCTTCCTAAGCAGAAATATTTTTATAATAGATTAAATCAAGAACAATTAACGAATAAAGAGTATAATCATGCTTTAAAAGTTTGGAAAAAATTTAAATGTTCAAATTTTGAAGATTATTTAAAATTATATTTATTCTCTGATTGTTTACTCTTAGCAGATGTTTTCAATAATTTTAGAAAAATTACTTTAAAAATGTATAATTTAGAAGCTCTTCATTTTCTATCGGCACCTGATTTAACATGGAGTGCTGGACTTAAATTTACAAATATTAGTCTTGATCTTCTAACTGATGTGAATATGTATCTTATGTTTGAACAGGGTATGCGCGGGGGAATATGTATGATAGGTAAACGTTATGCTAAATGTAATAACCCATATGTTCCAGAAACATATAATCCTAAAGAAAAAAATAGTTATATCATATCTTTCGATGCTAATTCACTTTATGGTATGGCTATGACAGCATATCTGCCAGTTTCAGGATTTAAATGGTTAAACGAAAAAGAAATTTTAGCATTTAACATAATGGACATTCCTCCTGACTCAAATACAGGGTATGTACTTTGTGTCGACTTAATGTATCCTGAAAACTTACATGATTTAGATAATGACTTACCCCTTGCTGTTGAACATTTTAAACTTCAATATGAATTTTTATCTCCATATCAAAAAGAAATATTACAAAAAAACAATTTTAAGTTTAATACTAATACAAAGAAACTCATACCTAATCTATTTGATAAAACAAATTATACAACGCACTATTTAAATCTACAATTTTACTTAAAGCATGGGTTGATTCTAAAAAAAATACATAAAATAATATCATTTCACCAAAAACCATGGTTAAACCCATACATTGAGTTTAATAATAATAAAAGAAAAGAATCCACCAATGAGTTTGATAAATCTTTTTTTAAATTAATGGTTAACAGTTATTATGGTCGTACTTGTATGAATGTTCGAAAACAAGTAAATGTTAAAATTGCAGTTACAGAGAATGAATGTAAAAACCATTTAGCAAGTTCAACCCTAGATTATTTTTATCCTATAAATGAAGATTGTGTGTTATTTAAAAAAAAGAGGACAAATTTACATTTGAATAAACCAATTTACATAGGATACACAGTTTTAGAATTATCAAAACTTCATATGTATAAAATGTTTTATCAAGTCTTTAAACGAATTTATAAAGAAAATGTTAATTTATGCTATATGGATACAGATAGTTTAACGCTTGAAATTATTTGTGATGATATTTATCGAGATATATCAACTAAATTACCCCCAATATTTGACCTATCCAATTATGATGTGAAGCATAAATTACATAATACTACAAATAAAGGTAAATTAGGTTTTTTGAAAGATGAAACAAACGGTGTTCCTATTAAAGAATTTTGTTGTTTAAAACCGAAAATGTATTCATACACATTTGGTGATCAAAGCAAAAAAACTGCAAAAGGTATAAAAAGATGTGAAATAAAAAAACTGAGTCATGAAATGTATGTAAATGTGTTAAAATCAATGGACTATGAACATAGTGCTCAATATCAAATTATGTCAAAAAATCATGAAATAAATACATCTATCGTCAATAAGAAAAGTTTATGTAGTTTTTATGATAAAAAATATGTTTTAGACGATGGTATAAATTGTTTATCACATGGTCATTATTCACTTAGAAATTTAAAAAATGATTAATATTTGTAATCATGTTTTCCAAAATGTATGTTATAAGATATGTAAAATATATATATATATATATGTATTCAATAAAAAAATTCTTGTCTCATTTTATGTTTTCGTTCATTTATAAATTTTAGTAATTTAACATATTATATAATATAAAGTCAAAATAACTATCACTTTTAATTAATGAATTCAAAACATAACACAACATTTAAAAAACGTCTACTTAAATCAGTTATAAAAATTTTTAATTTTAAAAAATAAAGACTAATGTATTGTGTTTAAATTTTTAGGCACACAGCAAAAAGTTAAAAGAAATATTAATAGAGGGAATTTCCACCCAGATCTTCTTACAACAGTTGAAAGAGTCCCGAATATGAATTTTTTTGAGCAAATAGATATTTTTATGAATGGGTTTAGTGAACGTAATTAAAGAAAAATGTATGTTATATTAATTAATATCTATGTTTAAACAAAAATAAGATACACTTACTATGTGCTTGTAATTCTTATTATGGACGATGAAACATTACTTTTATGAAACAGACCGTTAAAAATATTTTCTTTCAATTGTGTTCCACTACTCTAAAGGAAATCGTGCAGGAAATGTTTTGATGTTCAGAGAGGAAACGATAAGCGAGTGGTGTATCAGTAAAAAACATTATAAATATGATGAAGAACAAATATCTTAAGCTAAAGTTTATTCACATTTGACTAGCAACTAGTACTTCTGTCGATATTTGCGTTCGTTTCAAATGAAGTGATTTTTAGTGTAACAGCGATTTCATCGATATTCGCGTTTGTTTCGACTTTTGCTGTAACAGCGATTATCGCTATCTGCTCCAGAAATAGCCATTTTTTAAACTAGGGTGCAGTTATTGCCACTTAATACTACTACAGGCTTACACTGCACAGGCTTACTTAATTCGTTGAAAGGTTTATTATTATGAGCTCGCTTTGCTCGATGAAAGGTTCATTGCTGGTAAGGTCGCCTCACACACTAAGAACTAATTGCTACGTAAAGCCTTAATATTAAAAGCCCCTCACTTGCCGAAAAACAATAAGAAAATCCCCTTTTAATAACTATAATACAACACCCCTTTAAGAATATTTTAACAGGTGATGCTTGTAAAAAGCAAAATTAGAAGGTCAAAACTACTTATGTTCAAACTTTCAACGCTCTAGGCCTATTAGAAGTCGCTTTTTGTGGAAATATTAATTAAAAATTCATTAAAAAACAAATTAAAATTTTAAAGTTCTTTTTGTCAAAAGTCCAATTAGAAGGCCAAAACTGTTTGTGTTGAAAATTTCTGAAATGTAGCCCTATTAGAAATCGTTTTGTAAAATATTTATTAATCAAAAAATTAATCAAAAATGAACTAAACAAAAATTTAAAATTCTGTTTTTCAAAAACCCAATTTGAAGGCCAAAACTTCTTATGTTGAAAATTTTAGAGCTGTAGCCTTATTAGAAATCACTTTGTAAAATATTTATTAATTAATTAAAAAAATTAATTAAAGAAGAACTAAATACAAATTTAAAATTCTGTTTTTCAAAAGTCCAATTAAAAGGCCAAAACTACTTATGTTGAAAATTTCAGAACTGTAGCCCTATTAAAAGTCGTTTTGTAATATTTGTTTTAATTAAGATAATTAGTTAAAAAATAACTAATTAAAATTTTAACATTCTGTTTTTCAAAAATCCAATTAGAAGGCTAAAACTACTTATGTTGAAACTTTCAGAGTGGTATCTCTATTTGAAGTCACTTTGTAAAAAATAAATAAATTAATTAAATTAATTAAAAAAATTAATTAAAAAAATTAATTACAAAATAACTAATTAATAATACATAAAATCAGAAAGCCAAAACTTCTTATGTTGAAAATGTCAGAGCTCTACTCCAATTTTAAGTAGGTTTCCAAAGATCCACAGAGCCACAGACAGATACATAGCTTGTTTTATTATTATAGATACTCACTTTACAATAGGTATGCGTTTCTTCCGAGGCTATACGAGAAGTCGCGCCTCCTTGAACAACAAACGTTTCACACGTGAAGTAGCTGAGCACGAGGCCACTGATAATGATTGAAATATATTCTATACAATCTACACTGTTATCTGCCACGAGAAAATCGAAATTCAACGCGTTTTCACTGAATTACAGCTCGTTAAACTTTGATGAGCGCGTCTTTAAACTAACCCTGATTAGAAAAGTACCCATTGGTGCAATTCAAATTGACTGAAAATTGATAACTGTTTTAATTAGCAACTATAATTTTAGTTTTTGAAAAGATCCCATGGTATGCATGTCTTTTGTGTGAGTGTCTTTTTAACGTAAGTGATATTTTTCTTGAGAACTACACGCAATTGATAAGAAACACACTCAATTAATAATCACGCAAAATTATCGCTCAATGCAAATGGCTTGACCACATTTGAACATTACAATTTACAGTTGCGATTTGAGTGATTTACAACTCTAAGAACTACAAGCAAAGTAATAATGCATCACATAAATATTAATAATGCTTCTCTACATTACGGGTTTAGCTGTCTAACGTTGGTAAAGTTAATCTTCTTCAAATCGATGTGTCTCAAGGTAAAATAGTCTTCAGGAAGGAAAGTTACCTTATTATACATTGAGACAAGCTTACTTGAGCTCATTGAATACGCTGCAACGATGTGTGAACCGGTTACTACGCCCTGATTGGCTGATTGGAACGATGTATGGCCGATTCGTTAAAACTCTCATAGTATCCGTGGTTAGAAAAGGGAAATTTTAGTTAACATTTAAACTTAAAAGCCCTTATTTTCTTTTTGTTTTCAAAATCTATATAAGTTTAATACAAAACCATGTGTGCAGGTTATCAGTAGTACTATAAAAGTTGTGATATGTCCGGCACTATATCTTTGCACGGAAGGATTCCTCCTACGGCGTATACACAAGGCTCAAATAATGTTGTCTCCAGGTATATAAGTAGTTAGGAAAAATAAAAGAGATGCACACAATTATTTATCCTAATTAACGACTAAAAAGACATATTTAGTACTATTTTTCTTTTTTGTTATTTTCTATAAAATATTTATATTTTTGCAATTGCTGTTACATTGATAGCAAATATCTTATACATGAGGGGAAAAGAAAAAAAAAACGGAAAAAAAAAAACATTAAACGGAGTTTTTGAGATACTACCAAAACCATTTCTCGTCCTTATATTTTTAGAGTACTTAATGTGTATTTTATATGTATTTAAAAGAACTATTGCTGGAATTTTGCTGGCAAAGTAATAGAATACACCTTCAATATTTAAGTTCATGGATGACAGTTGTCCTATGTCCGTGGTTGCGTATTAAATTCAAGAGACAGTTTATATCTTTAGTTCAAAAGATGGGGAGCGTTACTAAGCAGGTAGTGGATCCCCATAGCTTAATTATCATTATTTTTTTATTTTTTTTTAAGATAAAGCTGTATACATCTCTCATTATTGCTAAATGGTTTTTAATGTATGATTATAATTTTTTTCTGTAACAAATATTTTTTTTTTATTTACACATTTCAAGCTTTCTCAAAGGACAGTTTTATAAAAGGGCTTTGTCTGATTTACAATTCTGATATACAAGTCGAAACTATTAATTTGTACTTGTGTTGCTTAATTTCCATAAAAAAACGCATAAAAGCACCACCTATCCTTGTGTAAATAAGCATAAAAATATCCATGTGTTTATATAAATTTGTAAAACTCATTGGACTATGACTAACATGTGATCAAATCATCTTCAATATTTCTTTAAAGTTTCTTTACCAGTATATATATTTTTTACTATATATGTAGATACAATTAACGTGGTTCGAAAGTAACAAAAGAACCGCACATTCATTCAATGGACTGAAGATTAATAATTTCGGTCACTTTATACCGTTTGAAATTTTAATCAAAACTAACATAAGAAATAGCCAAAGTTGATAGCCCACAGTTGATTTTGGATTGCTAAAAGGACATTTCTACGTGGTTTATATTCAAAACACTTGCTTAGAAATTTGTCCAAGGTAAAGTTACATTTCCCTTACAATTAATTATGCTGTTGAAGTTTCAATAAAAACAACTTTCGATTTGTAATTTAAAGAATTCAATCTAAGCATGTTGGGCCATCCAGTAGTATTTAAAAAGACGTGTCGTGATTATTTTAAAACATGTCGAACATATTTGAAGTGAATTCTAGTAAAAACTCCATTTTTCAAATTTCCAGTCTATTTAATTTGCCATTGACTTGGGCTGACCAAACGGTATAGTGGTTAGCGTGCTGGCTTCTAGACCGCGAGGTTGCGGGTTCGAGTCCCGTGTTGGCATGGGTGTTTGTAAATGTATGTTGGTTTGTCAAATGACGAAATGTTTCGGCGCATTATAGCCCTCGTGTTGCTGACGGCGCCAGATAATCTGAATACAACCAACCAACCAACCATTGACTTGGTACGCATAAAAAAGTAAAATTAACCCTTTTGCACTTCAGAGGTGACTCTCACTCACCAGATGATTTGATGCCGCAACTCGAGAGGACCACTAGGTTTGATGAGGGAATTCGATGACTGTGTTTAGTGTTTTTGAAGCAGATCTGTAACCGCGAACCAACCAAAAATAGCAGGAAACGCCTCGAGTTGCTGGTCTCTCCATGCGAAAAAAGCCTCGAGTGCAAAGGGTTAACGTTTGAGTTATTTCCAACCAATCATGGCTTCAGGTTCGATAATGAATGAAATTTATTCAATTATTATCTTTGTGACTTTATTTACATTATCATTTTGAAAGGAATGATTCGATTGTGACTTTGTTCATGAAACAATAGCATTAGTTTCTGAAGGAATATAATAGCTGCGCACTTAATCAACGTTTTCCCGAAAGAAAAGTTTGACTATGATAAAAAGATAATGCCTTTTCTCTGATACTATTCCATAAATCGGACAAAAGTACCTCTAATTGGATCGTTCTAGAAAAAGCATACATTTAAAAATGTCATTATCATATACTTCATTATCTGAATAGTAATTTTTGTTCACAATGTTTATCTTCTTGATTATCTTACCTTCATAAACGTGTCTCATTTTCCCAAATATTATTCATGGTAACTTGCAGAGCAAGTTTTTTCTTAAAAGTTAGAATTTTTAAAAATCCTTTATATTAACTTCGGTTTTGTTTTTGTGTATGTGGCTGCCGAGCAAATCTGTGGTAGCATAATTGACCCATTTGCCGTCATCTGGACGGGTTGAAACTTGGCATATAGATTCGATGTCGATGACAATGCATTATATAAAGTTTTGGGGGATGTTACTGTCACTAAAACGTCGCTTTTACAAGCGTTTCTCTAATAGGCACAAATTGTGGCCTATTAGATCAAAATACGGATCGCCGAGAATTGAAAATAACATTTTGGTATGTACACAGCAGAAATGTCAATAGTAGACCTTAATTAGCAATAATGTGCAAAAAAAATATCTACTCTATCATTTTACGAAGTTTCTCGCATTCCCATCCAACTATATAAGTGAACTGTGATTGGTTAATCATCTACCCAGCGTCATCAACCACAGGAGCATTTTTCTCCTTGCATTGACACCTGAGTAATCTATCCAATTGTTTATCTATATCTGTCGCTAACTAATGCAGACAATTCAGATTCTTTTACCGTGACTGAAATAACTTCTTGGCGTCGAAAAACGATTTCACAACATTTAATTTCTTCACGAAACTTTTACAAGATGACTATAACATTTGTATAACTATTAATAAGAACTACATTAGAACATAAACTTTAACCCGATAATTCTAAAAATTCGTCAATCGTCTCCGAATGTCCAGAACTAGCGATTTTCTTCTTCTTCCAGTTCACATAGAAAATATCGTTGACTTCACACGCGAGTGCTCACACAACAATATCGATGATTTTAAGTGGGGCTTTGAAATCAACTTTTAAGAGCTGCATTTACTCTTTTATTTAACGAATTGGATGAAGCTGCTAAACAGAAAGTCGTGAACATTTCTGAAGATTTAGACTGCTTGGCAACTTTTCAGCTTCTTAATGAGAAACATTATGAACTTTTGCCGCTTAACAAGGAAATTTGGAATTCTTTGTTGAATTTAATAAACTATGTTGTCTCACATCCAATCACCTGTTTTACAAAATACACATTTACCGTACATATTATAAAAAAAGGTTAAGCATCAACATAATCGACTGGGGAGGTTGGGGCTTATGTTTCTGAATAAAAACTTTACGTTAGTCTCGGAATATTTTTAGTTATGAGCTTGCACTTTTTCTTGTAACCATTAGCAATGATGTGGTAAACTATTCGTAGGATAGTGGGCAGTATTTAAAGGACATTACCAGGAATCGGTACGCGATACTACACTGAATTAATTTTTGTTTCCTTCAATAATAATTAACGTTGTGTCTTCTTTCAAATAAGATTTTTTTAACTTTACGATCATTAACATTTATAAGACTGCCATTTTAGTTTTCATTCCCTAGCATCTCAATTGAATAAATAATCTGATTAGAAGTAGTGGTGGTATGTAGGAAGTTAGATAAGTAGGTGTGTAGGCAGCAGGCAGGTAATCAAACAGATAGACACGTATCTCTGGTCAGCATAACTCCAAAACGGATTAATAAACCAAGTTCAACTTTTGCATGCGGGACTCTGGTGGCCATATAACTTGCCCTTTATGTTTTCGTCAAAATTTCCGAATACGCAGAAGGTACTTGTCATTTAAAGATAAAAGGTTCTTAATAATTGACAAAATACACAACAGCAATTTTACTGGGAATGTTTTTTTAGGTATTCTCAACAACCTCACTACCGACATTTCCGTAAAAAATGCACTAACGATATAAAAAATTGAAAATCGAACATCTTTCAATAATGAAACAGCACCAACATGTTCACGGTGTAGTTGTGTTTTAACTATGAATCATGTTATGTGTATTTGCCCCAAGTTTAAGTGGGTCTGGAACTCAAAATCTTTTAAATTCTGAAAAAAAAATGTGTGTTATTAAAAAGAATTATACAAATATTTTTGAATGAAATGGCGTAAAATGTTTGTTTCTATCATAGGTAGAACTTGAAATATTTAAGTTTTGATTAAATGACAACTGTATCTCAGACATGATTTTAAAAACGATTGACGATTGGTTGGCTCAGTATGGCCCACGTGTTGTCCTTGCGCAAATCAACTCCTACTAACCAACCAAACTGACGTGCTATCTTGAAACTTTGAAACTTTTTTTTCTCGGTGATGGCTTTTTGCCCCTATTTTGAGTTTAAATTGATATAACTTAAAAACTACTTGTTATAAATCTATGAAACTTTCCAAGATTATCTTCCTTAAATATTTTTTTTAATTTGTCGCGAATAATTACGCATTTTTTTTATTTAACTTCTGTTTTTTTTAAAGTTTTTTTTTTAAGCTTGGCATACTGTGGATTTTATACAGTTCTTGCACACAATATTTTTAATTTTTTTAATTTTTTCTAATTACTTTATTGAAAAATTATGAAGATAATTTTTGTTATGAATTATAAGAAGTAATTTAATGCAAAAAATGAAGTGAAATTTTGAATGAACTTTTGAATTTTTAAAAAGTATTTTTTATATATCGAATTTAGGTACTGTCAAAATTTTGAATTTTTTTAGTTTTAAAAAAATATTTTTAAATTTGAAAGTTTAAAATAATGATTTTGGTTTCAAAGCATAATACAATTCTGCACAAAAAATTTCAGAATAATAATTCTAAAAAAAATTTTTTTTTTTAGAGTTTTGAGTCCTGGAACCTTTTAGACAACTCCACTTTGGAAAGACAAATTTTACATTAGGGTACTTGCTTGGCAATGATTCTCACCCGTATTTGTTTTTATTCCTTAAAGATATTGGGTTTACAAACTTTATAAGGATAATTTGTTAAACTTCCGTTTTTTTTTTTTTTGTTTTTTTTTTAAATCATGTCTTTGATTCGCTAGAAACAAATGTTTGCACAGAATAGCCAACATTGGCGCTTGTGCCATAAAAAATTACTTAACCATCCAATCAATAATTGATAGTTAATTTGTCGAAATTTTTCTATTAATGAAATTGCCACGTCACGCAATATGAAATGTAAAGAAGCATTCTCAACTAATCAAATTTAATTTCTTCTGTTAAAATTAAAATGCATAATTTTAGTAACAACTTCGACACTACATTCTGCTTGTTAACTTGGAGATTTGTTTGTAAAAAAAAAAGAATACTGCTAATAGTATCGTCAGATTGACAAGTTTTTTTTAAAATTCAATTGAAAATATGAATAAGAAAACCGGCATTATAAATAATATAATAAAAAATTATTTGATGCTCCACACACATAGTTTTAAAAAAGTTGTACAGTAAAATGTATGACCCGTCCCATCCATTGTTAAGGAGATGTGGATTTTTGTTTTCAAGTTGGCCTTCATTGTTGTCTATCACTATTTATATAATCGAAGCTGCACACGCAGAGAATCCATCAATATCCAGCAAAAAATTGTGTGGTTTTGATTGTAAGGTTGAAAACTAAATAAGATAAAGAACAATCGATAATTCGCTTTAGGATCTAATTATAAGATATTAGATTAAAATCGAAGATACCTCTTTTTTGATAAGAAACGGGGATGATCCGAGAAACACATCAAGAGTTGGCATACTGATAAAAAAAAACTTGGAGTAAACAGAGCATTGGGAGAAAAATTCCACGGAATGTTGTTTTAATTGGTAAATAAAAATGTGGAGAACTTTTCTGATTTCTGTTGCTTTTGCAACGTACTGCATTCAATATATTGATACTGAAAATATTAATAATCTAAATCAAGCTGAATTGAATAATAAAGAAGTTGCGACTAATTTAAAAGCAGCTTCTGAACTTGACCTGAATCTCGAACAAAATGTCCAAAACGCAGGTGAGTTGTGGTTTTTTTTAACTTTATATTTCCACTTGTTTTCAAGATTCATTTTGAAAGAAACCTACTTTAGGTCCTTTCTAATGATGGTCAAACAGTATGGAGAAGCTAATTTTTATTGCTTCAACGTTGTTTTTACGGTAAATTTGCCTTATTTAATGCAGTGGCGTAGCCAGGATTTTTTTTCGGGGGGGGGGGGGCGAAACAAAAATTGTAAATCATGATAAATGAATAATTTGGGTTTGTATACTTAGTAATTTCTGAGGTGCCAACTTCAGTTTGTAGACATGTGATCTCCTTAATAATCATAAGTATCCCTTTTCAACTTTTAGTAATATTCAGAAATGGTTATTTTTCTTTACACATTAAATTAAAATGTTAATAAATAGAATACCAAATGACACTATAACGATTCAACCTGCTAATAACACAAAATATTTCTAAAATTCAGAAACAAATCCCTAAAAATTCAGGACAATCCATAAGAATTTGCATATCTCTGTATTTTCTCACTAGCCAATTTAACAACATGGCTTTTTTAACCTAAAAATTTTTTTTTAAAGAATTCTTGAATAAGTCCACTTTAGCTTAGAGAAGGGCAAAAAAAAGAAGGGGGGGGGGGGGGGAATAGTTAGTGTCCAATTAAAAATAAAAATCGGGGCTTCAAATCAGACACTATAATTAACACACATGTAAGCAATTTGATTTGTACTCTTAGTGTTAATAAAATTCAGTTGTTTCGTGGGTTAGACACAGCTGAATTACACCAAATAATATTTTATTTTAATCCTTTCTTTAAAAGTTATAGGACACAATAGTTTATGAATAAAACAAGATTTTTATAAATTAAAGTTCTTGTTTTATGGAAATAAGGATGAAAAAGAGTTGAAAACAACAGGATAATGACTGATTTTTTTAAAAACTTATTCTGTAATTACTATATGTAAAACTATAATTTAAAAATTCCCATTTCAAAATATCAATTCGACATACAAACTCATTTTACACATTGGTTTGTCGGCAATAAATTAACTCGTGCAAATGCTTGTCTAAACGGTATTTCTTTGTGCACTTTTCTATCAGGTAGATTATCAAAGTATTAAAATATTATTGCAATAAAAATTTCGAATATATTTTTTCAATATTTTAAAATTACTTATTAATTACTTACCATGTTCTTATAGAAGTGAGTAGCAACGATTACGAATTGTAAAATGAGAGTTACCATGGAGACTCTGGTGCAGTTTTAAAAAGAATATCTGTAATTCTAAAAATAATAATATCTGTTCGTATTCGAAAGATTGGTTGATGTTTGTCAAAATTAATGTGTTCGTCGTAATACTGTGGAATTCTTTATTAATAGTTATCCATAACTACGAAACTTCAAACCTGATCTGCTTGATGGTTTTAATTCAACAAGGTCAAGGAGGGAGAGGGTTAGGCCGTCATTGAGAACGGTCGGAAAAGAACAGCTCCCCCATTAGAAGTTCTTCATAAGTTTGAAATAAATATCGTTAAGTTTTTAAAAGACGACAGTTAGAGTTACCGGAAGAACGAATAAAACTTGATAAATAAAAATAATATACAATCATGATACTTAAAAAATTGAATAAATTTTTTTCACTTTTAATCATTTTGGGGGGGGGGGGCGGTGGGCCCCTCCTAGTCTACGCCGCTGATTTAATGTACTGAAGAACTTACTTCGTATTCGTGAACGAACATGTTATGCGAATGTGCTATATTTTCAAAATCGTGATTACATATTAGGGTGGCTAGAAAAAAAAAAATATATATGTATTTTTGAAAC
Organism: Linyphia triangularis; assembly: GCA_963978545.1. Taxonomy (NCBI): domain Eukaryota; kingdom Metazoa; phylum Arthropoda; class Arachnida; order Araneae; family Linyphiidae; genus Linyphia; species Linyphia triangularis. The sequence goes on from OZ021731.1 coordinate 79,390,691, forward strand.
GCATGAGGTGAAAAAAGTTGTTACGCATCTTCATAAGAAAAACTGTAAAAATAATAATAATAATAATAATAAAAATAATAATAATAATAATATCTTCCGATCGCACGTTCACCTCAAAGTTTGGAGAAAATACAAAAAATAACCATTTTTACTAAATTTTTTAAAATTTCTAAACGTTCTATATTTGAAAGGCAATAGTTTGCAAAATGTAGTGAAAGGGTGGTATAACACATGAAAACACTATTTTCTTCATTTTTAAATCATATACTAATAATTAAAAATACTCAAAACTAAAATTTTTTGTACAAAATAATGATATTTCTGTAAAAAGGAAACTAACGTTATTTCGTCCATTTTTTTTTTTTTTTTTTTTTTTTTTTTTTAAACATGCTTTTATTCATTTGGTTCATTTTTTCTCGAGCTTTCTATCCCAGTGATGCAGTTTGAAGGAAACTCCGGTAGAAATGTCGACAGTATGGATCTTTAAAAAAAAAGGTGTTGTCCTAACGTCTTTGGCATCAGCGCCAACCACTTTTTTTTCTTGTCTCTCTACACAAGCGTTCCACATCTTATAAGTGACTAGGAAACGAATTGAAGTCTGATCTCATTGGTCCCAGTAGCACAGAAACGCTGTCCAATTTCGCCAGACATAGGCCTGAATCGGTTATAGGCTATTGTGTCATTGTGAGGCCTGAATGATATAGGCCATTGCGAGTCGATCTTTGGAAACAATATTAGCCAATCTCGCCCAATACTGGATAAAATATAGAAGATGTTTCGAAACGTCGATTCACAATTTTAAGCTTGGGATATTTTATTTAAGAGAAAAAAACTATGTGGCTGTTTTGACGTGTTTGTTTGTCGAAAAATCGTGTATTTTGAAACTATGATCGGCCAGACTAACCAATCTTCCAGTCTTGCGCCGTTTCCTCCAATACAGCTGTGCTACCTCGGATACGCCAGTATTTACTAAGAAATGTTTGTTACTCTCCTTAACCTTAACAAAGGCGGAGTTCTTTCACGAGTATTCCAATTAATTATATCCACGTAATCAGTGGCAATAAAGTTAAATTTGGTTGCCTTGAAATGTCTGATTGCACCACACCAATAATAATATTGAAAAATTTCGAGCCAAATTTCTTCTACGTGATTAATTTTACCTTGAATTTGAAAGCATACCTGGGGTGCAATGCGATGCCGTCAACAGGTTTTTCCTTAAATGCAACATCAACAAATATATGTATACAACTATTCTACGCTGAACACAGTAATTAAAGAAGAATCGTGATTAAGGTTTGGTTGTTTTTAAAGATTTTTTTGAAATGCTAAAATTAAATAGGATTTGGCTTTTTTTTTTTGCTGAGACATTTATACCTAAAATTTGAAAAATCCCCATGTTGGTGTTCCGAATAATGATCATCAACTAAATATATGAATAAGTTGAAGAAAGAAAAGTTCTTGGCTTGTTCAGATTTGGAGCAAAAGAAAATCTTTATTGATTCAGTTTGAAATTATAATGACTGAAGTTAAAAATAATCTAATAACTAAAACTGAGCCTTTGATGATAGTGGGCTCTGTGCAATTGCCCCATCTGTCCGTACATAAATTAAACACTTGTCAGACCAAGAAGATATCCAGTAGTAGAACAATTGAAATATAGTTATAATTATAACTAAGAATCTTAAAGATTTGACTCAGATTCCTAAAGTTAATTTCAGCAAATGAAACACTTTTTATGCTATTCAATTTGGAAGTCAGTTGCCAGAAATTTAAAATTATTCCTAAATAATGGCTGAGGGACCAATCCAATTACATTGGAACTACAATTTAATAGCGTGAAATATGAACAGTTATTAAAACTAAGGGTATTGCTACTCTGAGTCTTAAACGAATTAACTCAGATTCCCAAAGTTTATTTGAGTAAATAAAATACTTTGCATGTACTTTCAATTTGGAAATCAATTTCCCCAAATTTTAAATTATTCATAATTAAAGGTTTAGTTGCCAACCCAAATATATTAGAAGCTACATTTTGATTGTGTAAAGTATGACGGAGATATCAAGATGAAAAAATCTGATTATATTTAGTCATCGTACAATTAGACCATAAATAATAGGGTTTTTACAATTAAATTAGATTTTCAAGTGCTTACTTGTAATTATGTTGGCATGTCATATTTATTTTTTCTTGTAAATGATGTCAAAAGAAGGTAAGTTAACCTTAAAATAAGCCTTTACCTTTTTAACCAACTTAAAAAAAAAAATAAAAAAATAAAAAAAAAAAAAAAAGGAAAAAAAAAATAAAATTGAAGATAGCACGTTGACTTGTGCGTAATTTTACTAAGCGGGACCAAGGGCGCGATTTGTATCCATTGCCATGACTGATCTGCTGAAAAAATGATTTCCACTATACACTGTTTCATACACATTTCGATACACCAATACCACAATTCTCGTATATTTTTTTCAATTCTTTTATATATAACTAATTCTTTTATTTTTTATATTTAACTATTTCTTTTATATTTTCTAATTCTTTTATATTTAACTATTTCTTTTATTTTTTCTAATTCTTTTATAGTTAACTATTTCTTTTATTTTTTCTAATTCTTTTTTATTTTTTCAAAAAGGGTAAATTTGAGATATATTGGTATTTATAAAGTGATCGTTCGGCATTTCCCATTGTCACGTTCAAAATAAATAAATAAATAAAAAAAAATATATAAAGATTTCAAAAGTAAAATTATTTTACTAGAAAAGTAATTAATTAGTAAAATTATTTTACTAGAAAAGTAATTAATTAGTAAAATTATTTTACTAGAAAAGTAATTAATTAGTAAAATTATTTTGCTAGAAAAGTAATTAATTAGTAAAAATACTCCTATACCTAAAAGAATATTTTCCAGGTATAATTTAAAACCTGAATAGTTATAAAAAAAATATGGTATTCTAAGTAACCTACAAAATATCCATTCCAGAATTAACACAATCACTAACGGTAAATCATTATTTTTAGTCATATTCCTATATTATTCTTTGAAATATAAATCATATTTAGTGTGTTCAAACATCTCTTACTTTTAACCTACCAATTTACTGTTACTTAAATATATTTCATGTGTTCCTAATGATCTAGATATGATTTTATAGTGAATTCTCTGTTCCTTTACAGACGAGTGTTATTGTAAAAATGGAAAATGCGTGAATAAAGGCAGCAAACTGGTTTGCACGTGTCCTCCTGAGTACGGATTGTATGATTCTGGTAAAGACACAGAATGCAGACGTATGTTTTTTTTTACAAATATATTACATACTTTTGTGTCAAAAAAATAATTATGCCTTAAAATGTACTCGAATATTTTGTGGAAGTATTGTTTGAATGTGATTCAATGCAGGGCCATTCAGAAAGAACTTCCTAACTTTGAAATGACATAAAAATCGAAACGGCGAAAAACATAATCGAGGGACAAGTTTTACGTTGGATAGAAAGGTATGGAATTTTAAATGCACCTTTAAAAAAAATAGTTGCAACAATGAAATGAGGCAACAGATTGTTGTAAAATCTTAATATAGCGGAATGAGTTCATCGTTTCCCTCTTTCTCCTTCGATAGTTGCAACCCGACCTTTAGAAGAATGGGTTTTGTAAGGCACACAGATGGGTTTTTAGTACCCCATTATCAGATGTTTTGTTTATTGACCAATCCGTCCAAATGAAAATGGGCCCCATCGGAAAACCATAAGTAGTCGCCATCAAATTTACTCCCATCAATCAGTTTTGCTTACCGGTGTATTTAAAATTGTATACCTGATGTCTATATTCTTTGTCTCTTCTTTCTGACTCACACTGTTTCGCCTTTATGTCTGAAACCCTAGAAAAAATACCCTGTACTTGCAACATAATAGCCTTTAATGCACAAAGTGTTTGGAAATTGCCGAGATTCATTACATGGTTTTTTAATTAAGAAATGATAACCACCATATTATTTTTACACTGCATAAAATAAGATCAAAATATCTATATCAGTTATTTTCTTAATGTATATTTGTGAATTATCTTCTCTTTTGAAATAACTATAAAAATACTGATTTAAAATTACTTTGTCACGCGCTGTTTTCAAGCACCAGAAATGTGTTTCTATATTTATTCCAAAAATAATATTAATCAATCAGAAAAGCAATCGGTCCTTATGTTTTGCTATTTTCTAATCAATCGAACTATTAGTGTTTTACATAGCATTTATATCATATATTTGTTAAAAACTATCTTATTTTTAGTGAACATTTTTAATAATAATGTACAGCCAAATAAATAGTATTTGAAAATGCATAAAAACTGCACCTTTTCGCTACATTTAACGAAACAAGCTTTCGAAATATTTTCTCGAATAAAAAAGCATTCCGTTCTTGTAATTTAAGATGACTGAATCATTCTTATTGTTAAACTGATTTCTGAAACAATATATGACATCTTTAATTTTTGTATTTATGCACATGAAATTAAATTAATAATATTGGCAAAATGAATAAAATTAAATTATGATATTGATACGCATTTGATATTGATACGCATTATATAATTGTAAACAGTGTATCTCATAATTGCAAGTGTTAGCTAATTAAAAGTTAGTTCTTTTATATACGATGGTATAAATAGTGGTAGTACAAACTTCGAAGTGTTAGCAATAGCTAGACATAAACCAGGTAAATTCAACTATGAGCAGGCATGCATAATCTAAGAAAAGTAGGCAATCCTTTTTAGATAGCACTGTGTGGTATACCATAAAGATTAGAAACCTCTGATAGGATTATATAAAGGCGCAATTATTTATAATAAATAATTAAGGCAAAACTTTATATTGAAATAAGAAAAAGTTTCCACGCTAAATTTTTATTTTATGTTGGTCATTTTTACAGGCTAGTAAAGATTGGGTAAAACTTCCAAGTACGGTACGAATTCTGCACCAAGAATTTTTTTCATTAAATTGCGTCAAATGATGTCAACCATAGATTGTTTACTTGCTATTAAAAAAAATAACGGCCGCTGCCATTGTTGGCGAAATTCACCTTTACATAGAATTCGTTCCGTACTGGTAATTTTAACCAAAGATTGTTTTCTAAACTTTCATTTGAAAAATAATAAAAAAGTTGAAACCGAAGAAAAGTTATCACTATCGTAAATAGTTAGCATTTCTTTTCTGCACTTTAATAACAAACTTCTCAAAAATTGTACCCTTATATTTAAAAACACATTAAAGATTTTATTAAAAAGTTAACATTCACTTTACTGTATTTCGTTGGCACAAAATTTTTTCGATGTATCGCACGCCACCATTTTTTTCTAGCACTGTCATCGGATGGGAATTTGAATATAGAAATCTTAGCAATAGTTCTGGAGTTCCCGTTGTACTTTAGAACGGAACAAGGACTCGGCATTTTGTAAATTTTACACAAATATTAAACGTATAAATCGTCCATAATAACCATCGAACGACTAATAAAAGCAAAATTTGAAGATCAGTGTATCCACTTCTAAATAAAATTTAGCTCAAGATAGCTTAAACTTGTATCCATGGCTGATGACGTAGAAAGAAAAACATGGCGGAGTTGTTTGGCCTTCTACATATCGATGGTCACGCACCACATTGTTGCCGTATTTTCTATGGTGATTTCTTTAAATTGGAAGACATTTCATGCATTTATAAGCCCCGAGCGTCGTTGGCTTATAAATGCATGTTAGCCTAATTAAAATAGTTATTGATTCATAATATTTTCCCTATAAGAGGTGTTAGTTGTAACGTCAGAAAAAAAATTTCCTGAAAATTCTACTCGTCAAAAATTCAACTCAAATACATCAGTAGGAAAAGGAAAAATCAGTCGTCCTTCTAGACAACCTATGGTTCTAATTCAAACCATTCAAAAATCAGTTGTACCTCAGATTCTGCAGTTAAATATGTAAAATGTGTTATTTTCATACCCGGTCTTCCCTTACATAAGGAATAAGGAATTCATAAGGAATTGTAAATTGGTTATTTGGTTTGTTTGGAATACTATGTAAAGTCTATATCTCACTGGGTTCTTTTTGAAGGAAAGAATACCTTTTCGTGGTCTTTCTGGAAAAACTGACACTTCCAAAGCCGGTTGTTCTCCATCTGTGGGAGTAATCGTAGCAAACAATGCTTGACATTATGCATAATTTACAGTTTTTTCTTTATATAGGGTATTCAGAATTTATCACAGTAACTATGTTTATTCATAACCTACTTCAAAATATGTTTCCCAATTCTTAATTGAATCCTTGTCAGAGCCAATAAAACTATTTTGAAATTTAATTAATTTTGAAAGTTGGTACTAATTAAAGCCGCACCTTAGACAAAAAAAGTACAGGTTTTGCTACAGCTCTGTTTTATAATAACACATACATGAACTTATAAACGTTTGTACTATTTTTCAGCTTGTAATTGTGGTAAAGAATCAAACTGCACAATATCTAAAGGTTGGTTTGGATCAACAAGTATAACTTGTGTTTGCAAAGAGGGATACAAAGTAGTAAAAAAGGTTTGCACAGGTAAGTTTTAATTTAACAAAATACGTATTGCTTTGAAATGCATTTGAAATATTAACATTGAAGAATAACTTCAGTTACATAAGTGATTGCTAATATTTATTTACTAGTATATCGCCCACTAAAAAACTAAAATAAAATGACTGACTGTCGTACTGTAAATTTTTAATCCCAGATACCATTATGCCGTTCAGACTTTTAAGACAAAATATTTGGCCGATTAGAAATAAATACTTAAATCAGAACTGTATTTCTCATTTCCCTTCGTTTTCAATGACTCGTGATTCAAAACATATTCATTGACAAGCAGAATTCTATATTTTAGATTTTTAAGTCGAATGACTTCTAAATTGCATATTTTTTACCTGACTCGACCCGAAACCGAAATAGGAAAGTACTTCCTGCAGACAATAACAGTGCATGCTGGGTGGATGGATGCATCCGTTAACAAAAAGTAAAAGAGTGTCCCTACTAATTTCAGCTGAATCAGTTGTGGTGGCCAGCATCAGGCCATCACTCAACTACCATCAACACTAACTGCTCCTCAATGACCCGGAATTTGCTTGCACACAGTGCGGTAGCCCTGCATATTGCATAACCATTAACCCAGCTATACCTGATTTTGTACTGTAGTTAGCCAACGGTGATTCTACATCATGCAATCGGTTATTTCATTTTTACTGTAGTCTCCTCTCACTTTTCCTGATGTCATTTCCACTTTCCTTTCCAACTGCTAACGGCACCTCTACGATGTGGCTCTGTTGGAAGCCAGTGCCGAATCCATGTTTTACCCTTATAAGTAAATTGCATTGAAATTCTTCCAAGTGGCTTTAAAATGGTAGCGTGAAAGAGTTTTTGACTTAAGAGTACCTCCTATACTAAACTTTAACTTAACTTGACATCACTTAGACGGTAGATCGTCACAGTGCTCATAGGTATTTAATCCATTTTGGAGGCGTGAAAGCATAATGTTCGCCAAACCACAACCCTGTAGAGAACAAAAGGCTATAAGGTTTGGCGAGAATTATGTCTTCACTCCTTTAAAATGGATTAATTGCCTATGAGCACAGTGAAGATCTATCGTCTAGTGATGTCAAGTTAAGTTGGAGTTTAGTATAGTAAGGATCATTCCCTATACTTCCTATGTTACAATATTCTCACCTAGTTCATTTAGAAACTACTTTGTAAAAATCCTTGAAATTTGGAGAGTAGGTACGAAAATAACTACGTAATGAAATGACATAAATTAAAAACTTGAAAAAAGCGTCTAATATATTTTATTTTACTTTTGAAATCTTTACGTCAACGCCTATGCAGCGGCTCCACCTGCAAATAGTCTTTTTTTAATTTTAATTTATAAAATAAAATATATTATACGCTATTTTCAAGTTTTCAATTTGTGTCATTACATTACCTGCTTATTTTCATACTTACTCGCCAACTTTCAAGGTTTTGTACAAATTCGAAATGAACTGGGTGAGAATATTGTAACCTAGCGAATGTTGGGAGTGATCTTTACTAGGATTGACTCTTCATATTGTAGATGTTTTTGGCCACGGAGTATGTTTCTACAGCCAATATCTACTTAGCAATTGTCGTATTGAATTCAGCTGTTAGAACTATGAACACAAATAACTCAATAAGTCCTCAAATAATAAATGTGAGTGCATTGAAATAAGAAGTTCAAATGAGTAGTTCATAAAAAAGCAACCAAATAGGCAATTTAAAAGTCTTTAAAATTCAAGTATTCACAGGACTGTTTGAGATTCGAAATGTTGTGGGATCAGTCATGCTACCGTGCTGCACTAGCCCTATAGTCCCAAAAGTAGTCCAGGTATTGGCATTTCGATCTTTTTTTGTTGTGGAAGGTTATCTGTATGACATCTGTTCCAAAATATATCCACTTTCAATTGTAAAGAAATCACAAAAGTTTTATACCATGCCACGGTGTTTAGCTACCTTTCGACAGTCTGTTTCCATAGTAGATAACTGAACTAGGTTTGTTGCAATGCAGCCTGATAAGCATTTATAGAGTAGAAAAAATTATGTAAATTCAATTTATAAATTATTTTAAAGATTAGATTTTCAATCCAACTCAACTCATGAATTAAAAAGCTCTTTTTCTTATTAAATTACTACAAATTCTTCATCAGAATAAAAAATCATTACAATTGCCCGTATATCCCGAATGTTAAATTTATGACAGTGTGCTTTTATATTTCTTAGGATGTATTCTGCCTTCTCAGAGCTATAAGTTTTTTATTAATTTTTTTATATTTTCATTTTGCTTAAGAAGTTATCGTATTAAGTTTCAAAATCCATTAAGGATACCATATAAAACCTCGTATCCATATTATTTTTATATCAAGATCAGAAGCCAAGCCGGATTTAATTTAAAATGTCTATAAAAATATGTAAACTAAACTACTATATTTTGCCCCTCCATATCAAATTCAAAGCAATGGAATGTAATTCAGTGTCATTGAAATTTTTGGATGTTCCACAAACCCAGTTTAGAATTGAATTCGATAGACATAGGGGTAATCAAGTTGATTTATGTTTTTTTTTTTTTTTTTTTTTTTTTTTTTTTTTTTAATGTGCTCATTTAGTTTGATAACATGCAAAATTTAATCCAACTTGAGAGTCAAAACGAAATTATCTTAGTTCCTGGATTCTGTAAAAGTTAGTTACTGCGAAATTTTTTGCTTAGCTTTCAAATAAAATTAATCACAACAATGCAACATGTCATACTAAACACATTGATGAAAGATTATCCCTGATTGTAGATAAGTAATTGTTTTTGTAAGCCTTTTACAGGTTTATGGGCTATTAAATCGTGAAAACTTGACCTGATTTGGCGAAATCTTGTTCCTTCAGCTCAATGTTCAATTATAACTTTTTTTTTTAAACTATTACTTTCCAGTTAAATAAAATAATAAAAATGTAGAATTTACAATATTTAAAATTTTATAATTATAAGTTTGCTTTGGAATGACTTATATCATAATTTGTCCTTAAATTACCATAATATATTACTCCAACAATATTTTTTCTATAAGGAAATACATGCGTTATCATTTCACATAAATACATTTGTTTATTAAACATAGATTTCGACCGTTTACTAATAATATTATATGGCAATGGTGGAAATATTAAGTATACTTATTTGAATATTATTTTTTTACTCTTGTAATCTTGATAATACTATTTTACAATTGTTCATACTTAGTGTATATGCTTATTATTTAACCATTAATTTTATAATTGTTCATACTTAGTGTATTTGTTTATTATTTAACCATCAGGTCCTTGTACTAATAATCCTTGTAAAAATGGAGGAACTTGTGCTGATGAGAATAAAACCTTCAAATGCGTTTGTCCTCCTGAATACTTTGGAAAACTATGCGAAAATAAAAGTAAGTACATTGGACCATGAAAAGTACTTCTAAATACTTTGTGTAAAGAAAGCAAATTTTCTCTTTATATGATGTATGTCTGTGAGTTCACACCAAAATTTCTCGCGTACAACTGGTCACTAAGATTGGAAAAACTGGAATCAGCATTTTTACTAAACGTTAAAAAATCTCAATGTAGGCCATATTAACCATTTTTTTTTTTTTATTATTCTTTTAAAAATTGGTTAACTTGTAAAGTATGAAATCTGTCAAGGTGTAAAAATATGAGAGGTAAGTGCACTGATTGCTGAATATTCTGTTTATATGTTATATATTCGTTTGTCAGTCAGTTTTTAAAAGCGCTAGTTGCTTTACTTGCAATTTTCAGCACTTACTGAAAAATAAATGTATTGAATTAGTATTGTGTGTTAAAAGACTCAATGGTGCTTTTTTGGGGATTTCCACATTCTGACGGTACAGGCTACAGAACTGGCTTTTGGAAATGGATCTGTCTGTCTTTCTGTGAATTAAGCTATTATTCTACGGATAAATAATTCTAGAATCGTAGAATTCTAGAATTCTACGATGTTCACATTAGATACACGAATAAATAGTGCACCTGATGGTGGAACACATTGGATTTTGTCATTATCGCGCATGTGCACAATATACCTTCAATTGAAACAATTAGGTTATTCAGTAATTGCCAAAATTTTTATGCAGCAGTTTTGATAAAAACCTCCCCGATGCATTTGTTATCCCACCATTAAAATTCGTACACAATTCGATTAAAAAAATAAAATGTTAAAAAATGAATATTGCCGATAAAGACTTTTAAGTAATGCAAAGCAGCTCCTTGAATAAATTAATGCATCCCTCTGTCATCCATGTATCCAAGTTTATACTCTCATTAGGCGCACCAGACAACCGTGTCGGCCAATTGTGCCGGGTTCGAATCCTGATGTTAGGCATTGTTTGCTGTAATTCGAAGTCTACGTTAAGCTGTAGGTCCCGGCCTTATTAGCCATTATTGTGCATAAAAACAGGTCTTTGAGCCTACAAACCACAACCTCGTTAGCGTTTAGAATTCATAGTATTCAAAATATTCCGTTAAACGAGTTATTCCTTACTTTTATATTACTTCTTATTTAAGTACAATATACTTCTGATCACTGTTCTGTATTTATTTTGTTGGCATGTCGCCACTAGATGGAGTATAGTTTACCTGTTTGTCAGTTTTTGTTTTAGTAAGTAATTTACTTAAATATAGTTTTTAATGCTGTTTTGTCATATTTAACATCCAACCACTCAGGTATCACATCTATATTAGTCAATATCAGAAACAGGGTTTCTGGGAAGATTGGGCAATTCATGCTAAAATTCGAGCATCGTTCAAAAATACATGTCTTCCACAACAAAAAATTTTACAACTTATCATAAAACATATTTTCTACTTCTCCGTCCTTTCTTATAAAAATATAATTCTATTTTAAAACTCTGCATCAACATTCTGCATACATTTTAAAACTTCTAATATAATTTATCCACCACTGGGTGAGATGAGTATCAACAACCCGTCTGCAGCGGTCCAAATCTGGATTGGCCGACCAAACGGTATAGTGGTTAGCGTGCTAGCTTCTAGACCACGAGGTTGCAGGTTCCGAGTCTCGTGTTAGGCATGGGTGTTTGTAAATGTATGTTGGCTTGTATAATGACGAATGTTTCGGCGCATTATAGCCCTCGTGTTGCTGACGGCTCCAGATAATCTGAAAACAACCAACCAACCAAATCTGGATTGGCCAGTCTCGAGCTGATATTGACCAGCGTATTTGTGCTACTGGGGCTACTTTGGCTATGGCATTTTTTAATCGATAAACAAGTTTCGGGACTAAATTTTACTTTTGATCAGTAGTATTTTCTCATATATAAATAAACAAATAAATCCGAAACCTTTATTTATAGACCTACACTTGCTGCTGAAGTCTCTAAAAACAATACCAGATTCGTTAATGATAACAATTTGATAGACTGGACGTTCGCGCAAGAAAACTATCAAATTAGATTTCTCAAGCAAAAGAACAGTATCCTTCAATGTGTGCAATAATGTTAAGATACTTTGACTTTAATACGTCGTGTGTGTATGTATGTACGATTTAAAATGTTACAACTAATAACTATTCAAAATTTAAATTGTTTTATTACTAAGCAATAAATACATTTTCTCATAAAAATAAGTTCATGTTTTTTGTATCATGGTGGTTAAAATATTTTAGATCCTTGTTCTTCAAATCCTTGCCTAAATGGTGGAACGTGTAATGCCACTGAAAATAGCTTCAAGTGTTCGTGTCCAAAACCCTACTTTGGTGATCGATGCCAAAAAGGTAAATATATGAGTAGAAGGATTCTTTACGGGGGGTATATATGTTACCGTTAAAGTGCAGAAATTAGTGTTATTCTACAAGTCATCTAGGTAATGTGAAAATTAATTAGGGTGATCCATTGAGGTGCCGAAAATTGTTTAATTTCTCAAATTACTTAGGTAATCTGCACATTACCTACCAGATGCTCGTTAAAGTCAAAATAAGATCTTTGATGGAACAGCAGCAACATTTGTGAATGCTTAAATTAACATAAGATAGTTTATTTATTTTACTTTATCTAAAAGAATCAAGTTAATACAATAAAACAATCAATAAATTAGTTGATAGAATCAATAATCGATTAATCGAAAAACTATACTACAAACAGCTCAAAATATTCTTACAATTAAGGAAATTAATATGATGTTATTAATTAATTAATTAATTAATTAATTAATTAATTAATTAATTAATTAATTTGTTTATTTATGTATTTATTTATTTATTGATAGATTGATTTTTCGTTATCTACAGAAACAAGTTAATACAATCAAACAATCGACAAATGACAAATTAGTTGATAGAATGATAGAACTTCTGAACTGTAACGATACGGAAGCCATTAATGTGCACATTACCTAGACAAAATGTGAAAACTCTGGATTCCACAAGTTAATAGTGCGAACCAGTAAATGTGCAGATTTTAGCTAGGTAGTGTGCACATTAACAACTTTCGAGCTTTAATGGTAACATATATATACTTATTCATAAGTATCATTAAGATTTCATTTCACTTCGTATACATTCATTTCCTTTAGATCCATGCACAGGGAGTCCTTGCCTGAATGGTGGCACGTGCAGTGTCGGAAAATCTGGTTACATATGCTCTTGTAAAAAACCATTCAAAGGACCTAGCTGTGAAAATGGTAAGACGGGAAAAGTAATAGGTGCTTCAATATTGCAATGGAATAACATCAGTCATCAGCAGTTTTAGCCACTCATCTCTATAACAACTTCTGGATAGTGCTTGCTTGGTAATAGATCTGAAGCAGAAAAAGGCTTAACGTTCGCTATAGAGATCTATGTTAGCAACTTCCGCTAAAATAGTTTAAATATTTGTGTAACCATTGGCAATCTGTTACATAGCATTGATGGGGGGAAGTATCCAATGGACAATTCCGGCATTTTTAAATTTTTTTTTTATTCAATTCTAAATGTTCCGAAAAGGCCATAAACATAAAAATTTCTGCTCAATGCGCTTTAAAAAAAAAAAAAAAAAAAAAAAAAAAAAAAATTGTGATCAAAATTACCTTGTTAGAGGTTGGCGAGAAAACGACTTATTTCGTTGGCGTTGAACGTGACGTAAAGAGATCTCAAACATCTTGGCTTGAAATGCAGCAGCGGAAACAAGATTTACAAGTTTCTCGCAAATCCCGCCAACCTGTACGGAATGTGGCAATGGTCTAACAACGCCAACTTTTTTAACGATAAGTATTTGGCACAAACCTCACGATAACCATAGAAACGCATGGATCTGTTTACGTCACGAATTTTGTTGGCTGTTTTGATCGGACTGGTTTTGGCTCGGTTTTGAGGCATTTTCTTTTCTTAATATTAAAATAACTAATTTTTCTAAAGAACTTTTGTTTACATATTTGGAATCGGAAAGAAATTCTTTATAAATATGTACTAATTTCACTCGTTTTTAAAAAATGCGGAGATTGTCCATTGGCTTGATCTAATTGCAAAAAAGAAGCCGCTTATACGCTATCCAGAAGTTCTAGTCAGAAATCAGTGGTTTTAGCTTCTACAAGTGCAATGTAGTGAGACATTTCTACAAGGACAGTCACACAGTCGTTTTAATTTTGACAGTTACTCTTCCATTAGAGGGATACCTGTTAAGTACAGTTGTCGCCAATTCTAAACGTTTGCAATTTGTTAAAGGGTTGCTACAGAAACCCTATAATAATTGAAATTATAAAGGATTTAAAGGTCGTTAGTTTGAATGAGTTATCGCTGCAGTTTGGCGGTTTTTATCTAATACCCGTTTAACGAAAGAGTACAGTTTGATAAAACTCGATATTCACATTAAACATTACGCGTCGTACTTCAAATAAAACTTCTCTACGAGAATAATTTTCATTATATAATTCAACCGGTTGTCCCAGAAATCGTGACAGAAATTCCTAGAAAAATGTCAAGATCTTAAATTCCAAATAGTAAAGACAGAACTACACATTAAGCTGGATATATTTTTCATATTAGTAAGTTAAGATAAAATATTGTGTCTTCGAAATGAAAAGGAACAAAATTACTTGAACGAAGTAATTATTCAATAGAAAAGCTAAAATTATTTCGTAAATTTGCTTAAAAATTGGTTGTAAAGAATTCACTTGAAAGGCTGACGAAAATTGTTGTCTCCAGTTTTGTTGTCAAATTCGACATCTTGGTAAAATGTTGTAATTATATATTCTAAAGAGTGATTCATTTCTTGGTTATCTAGTTTCAATAATTCTTTTGGTGCTACATCACAATTTTAATTAATAAATGGTCAATTAACAAATATCGAAACATTTACCATCCAAGTAATATCACAAAATATACCAAAATACCTAAAAATATATTACAAAATAAATGGACGAAAGAAAACTTGAAAACTTATTTTAAGTAAATATCAGAGCTGCCACAGGCGACTAAAAAGGCTACTAAATCGACAATTTAAGTGGCCAGGCGACTATTGCAACTATTTTAATGAAAAAAGGGTCCAAAATGACTATTTTTAGCAAAACCTTCAACAATTTTTGGGCTGAGGAGACTATTTTTTATGAAATTGGATACTGTCCGATAGTATCACGAAAAAAAAAAAAAAAAAAAAAATCGGCATTAAGTTACTAACAATCTTCTCAAAACGGTGATATTTTTTAAGGGGGGGGGGGGGTGGAGAGAGCAAATACTACCGAAATAGTTGTTCATATTCACGTGAACAGAGGTTATTTTGTTATTCCGACGATAGTAATCGCTCACGTGAGATAGTTGTTTTTGACGGCAACCGCGGTAATTTTCGCCTGCCTGTTAGGTTCCTATGTTTTATCTTTTGCTCTGCAAGGCGCTAGAGCATACACTGTAATATACTAAAATATCAAATTATTTCAACTCTTTTTAAAGCTTACAGTCAGTGGCAGCCCTGAAATATTTAAACTTATTTGAAATATTCCTACCTTACTGTTCTTAAAACCCACAAAGTGTAATATAACTGGAAAAACCTTCAAGTGAATTTTTGAAACACCAGGTAAACAGTGAGAATTGATACAAAAAAATTTACATTAAGTTCTGTTTTATCTACAATAGCAGACTGGATTTAAAAACTGTAATGATTCATTATTAAATATGAAACTTTATGAACTGGTATATGCTGTATAAATTCACCTAAAAATGGTGGGATGAGATACTTCTTAGAAAAATATTTGTAACAATTTATTTTCTGATGATACAACATTTATGGTTCTAGAATAACATTTTGAAACATTTTAACATACTTAAAAAACATCAATATGATGGTAGTTATTTTTATATTAGTAAAATAAACAAATCAAAAGAGCAATTACCCTCCCTCCCTCATGTAAGGGAGGGATGGTACATTTGTCTTGCTCTTTTAAAAAAGGACGGATACAGTTTTCCTATTTTTATTAGAGGTTTATTCTGTATTTTTGAACATCTATTTTATCCAACATCATTTCAAGCTGTAAAAATAAATTATCTTACTTGTTACACAATTAAAAAAAGTTATTCCCTATGATATCTCCAGCCATATAACTATGCTGGCTGTACAAAGTAAAAAAATTGTATAGCAAGCATAGTTATTTGGCTTGATATATCATAGGGAGGCTCCCTCAGGCTTGTGGCCCCATCCCTCCCTACACGCAACATTTCAATAAAATAACTTATTATTTAAAACATGCTGGTTTCAGGCTTAACCTAACTGATAATTCACAAAAGTTATATTACTAGGTCTACAAAACATTAAAAACAATTTTGTCGGCAATAATGAAAGATATTGAAAACTTATATTGAAAATATAGAAAGAAACTTACTTTTAGTGTTGCAAAATAGCTTTTTTGTTACGCCCCTCATAAAAACCTGCAACTAATAATAATTTAATTTTTGAAGCGACATAATTAAAGAGAAATATTTGTTCTCCAAGTTGCATGTGTTATTTGAACTGTATGACAATTTAGAGAGAGTTAACTTTCAAAAACATTTTAATTTCGGGAAATCTCCATTGAAAAATGAAAACAATCGCATTTTGTTGCAAGATACTATGGGCTGAATACAAAGTATAAATGTAGAGGTTATGCGAGCTGACGTCACAGTCAACACAGAGGACTAAATGAACCACGCATTGCGATTGGCAAATGGAATTTGCAAAAATGTCATTCGTTTTTAAAAATGTGTTGATTTTGTTTACTTTCCGTTGTAAAGTGAAATCGTAGAATCAAATATCATCAAAACTGCAATTTCATAGTGAATTTTAAAATTCTTGTTAAGAAAATATTTAAAATTTTGTCAAATATCAATGGGTTATTATGTGAACCAAAATAATGCTTGGTATAGTAAAAATAATTTATATTGCAATATTTAGACTGTAAAAAATTTGTAATATTTATTTGTAACAATTTATTGGAATACATTTTCAATGGGATGAACGCTCTGGTCTTGTATGTTAAAGGTGCCGGATTTGATTCCTTGGTTAGGTGTGGATGTTCGTTGTGATTCGGAATCCAAGTTAAGCTGTGGGTCCGGACTGATTAGTCGTTATTATGCCCTAAAACAGTTCGTTGTGCGTACAAACTAACCAATTGAGCTGAAACTTGGCAGACAGGCTCTTTGTCGATGCAACGCATTTCTTTAAGTTTTGGGAATTAAGTTACCGTACACAAGTTTCTATTACTCGTTCGTGGTCGATTTTGATGGTTACTGCCGTCCGCATTCAAACAATTTGTCAATTTTCAAGTAGATTTTGGCATGTAAGATATCAATGAACTCAACTTGAAAAATTATGAATATTCATGGTACCAGGTGTACCATAGGTGGTACTACTTCTGGTTTATCAATTTTGAAGATAAATATGGCATGTTGGGTGTCGTTGGGCTTGTCTTGAAAAATTATGAATGCTTAAGGTACCAGGTATACCATAGGTAGTACCACTTTCGGTTTATCAATTTCCAAGATAAATATGGCATGTTGGACTTATGTTTTGATGAATTATGAATGTTTAAAGTACCAGGCATGCTATTGGTACCACTTCCAGTTTATCAATTTTAAAGATAATTATTGCATGTAAGGTATCATCGAACTCAATTTGAAGAATTATGAATATCCCTGGTACCATGTGTACCATAGATGATAAATAGAAAAACGATGAAATGGACAAATTCAAAAAAGAGAAGTCGCCAGTGTTTAAAAAAAAGTTATGATATCCCCCAAAAAAACACTTTTGAAAAGTAGAAGAACCACCAACCTCAAACACACAAAAAAACTTTCTTACAATAAAAAAATCATAAACATGATGAAAATTTTCAGCCACAAACACGGTGATATAAAAAATGGCCAACCACTGATTACAACTCTCGGTTGTGACTCGCTTAAGAATGTATGCTTACTTAGTTTATTTTTGAAATTTAAGTTCCGCTCCCATAACAATTTACGCTGATCGAGGTTGGCGCCCGTTTTAATTACTAACCTTTAAAACCCCCCCACACAATAAAAACTTTCCAAAATGTATGTATCAACCAAACAAAAACTTACCACAAGCACCTCAGTTTCCTACTTAAAAAATTCTTAATATCGATTCAAATGCAAGCGTTTGAGCACAGTTTCTCTATACTATTTTGAAAATTACATGAACATGAAGATTTACATCACTTTGTATTTCCTACCCATCCAAATGAAATCGTAAACTCGAATATTCTTGCAATCTGCCATAAATTAGTTTAAACGCTAGCATTGTTAATAGTCCTACTAGGGGGCTTCGCCCCCTGCTCGCTAACGCTCGCCAGCCCCCAAACACCTCTCTTTGCCTCTCGAATTTGTGGTTAAAACATCTTGCTGCGTTCGAATAGGTTTGCCAGCCATAAAAAATTTAACCAAATTTTTATAACTTTAATGTAAGGCCTAATAGAGAAAACACCCAAATTGCAAGTTTCATAATAGAAAGTTAAATATACTATCCGCCAACATTCTGACTTAAAACTTCATTAGTTATGCCCTTACATTGAAGTCCCAATATCTCTTATTTATTCTGATAAGTCGCCCCGTTAGAGAACGACGTCCAACGCGAGGCATTTTCTGGATAGAAATACTTCAAAATAATAATTACTCTAATACAAAAATGCTTCAGAAAATCAGAAAAAATCTACTTTGAAACGAAGAGTTTAAAAAGAGCTTTAAAATTAGCAACGGGTTTGTTGTTAACATACGTAAGGATAGCTTTAAAATTAGCAACGGTTGGTTGGTTGGTTGAACCCCCGAGCAGCGGGTTTGTTTACTTAAGGATGTTGCCATTCTTATATTCAAAATCATTGAGGCTTTGTAGTAGCTTAATGATGAAAAATATTGAAATTTAACTAATAAAGTGTTAATAAATTATTTTGGCACGTTTTGGCAAATCTACAGCTTATTTCCTTTAAAATGACACCTTGATCATTGAAATTGGTTGAGTAGTTTAGGCGGACGGACTAACCCCAAAAAACGTATTGCCTATTAAATATATAGATGACGGGCACCAAACTCAAGCAGCGTAAATTGTTATGGGAGAGCGGAACTTAAATTTCAAAAATAAACTAAGTAAGCACACATTCTTAAGCGAGTCACAACCGAGAGTTGTAATCAGAGATTGGCCATTTTTTATATCACTGTGTTTGTGGCTGAAAATTTTCATCATGTTTATGATTTTTTTATTGTAAGAAAGTTTTTTTGTGTTTTAGAGTTTGGTGGTTCTTCTACTTTTCAAAAGTGTTTTTTTGGGGGATAAAGAAATTTTGTCGTCAAATTTTGATAGGTGAATTAGAAAAAATTCAAAAAATTCTCAAAGATAAAATATCGAAATTTTTGCTTTTTTTATGTTATCCTTTACGCTAAATGTTATATTTAAAAACAGAATTGAAAAAAATAAAATTCTGTGAAGTCAAAATGTTTAAAACTATATAAATTAAATGCTCCAAAAATTTGAATAGCCAATTGTTAATGGTTCTGGAGATATATCGATTTGAACATGCAACATTTGTGAAAAACACACTTTAAGCAGACTCTTCAAGGCGTTATGCCCATTAGTGATGTTTGAATGAAAGGTAATTTCGTGGCGTTCTAATCACCGGAGGAATAAGATAAAAACATCAATCTCTTCAGGAATGTATGAACTATTTTTTAAAATCAGAACGAAAAAAAAAAAGAAGAAAAAAAATGGGATTTTTGACTAAATTTCAGTACTGGACCCCCTTAACTGGAAATCGGCGTTGTAAAGAATCATGCGTTGAAAAATAAAAGTTATATTTCTAAGAAACTGACCCTATTTACAGGGCATTTTATGTTGCTTTTCCTTTGACTGCAATCTGTTTTTAGAAAAATATGTTACTTTTAACTTCCGAAACATATGCATATTTCATCAGAAATTTGTAAAAAATTAAATAGGTTTTTATGCAAGCAATTGACATTGTGCTCAGAAATAACATATTTTCTCTCTATTCACCCAGTTTAGTAATTAAAATATATTCAATATTATCTAAAAATTGTGACTGACTTTATCATTGCGCTTGAACAATAATTTTCTATTTGTTTTTTATTGGTTGTATTCTTTGTATTGTATTCTTTTATCCCATCTAAATACGTCTTTACAAGAACTCATAAATTAACCTCCTTACAAAATTTTACTTAACGTTCCAATAGCTTGTAGAATAGTAACAAAACGGATGGAGCAAATTCTTGTTAGAGTAAATGTAAGACTTATTTAGAGTTCTTTGCAAAAGTTAAAAAAAAAATCCTGAAGCTGATAAGAAATTTTTAATGTAAAATTATATATTTCGAGGTATTGTGAAGTCCATAAAATAATACAATAGAACAATTTGACATCCGAACGAATTCACGAAATAGTTGTTCACAATGGTCAACAAATACGAAATAGTGTTTTATTCAGAGGAAATCAATCGAGATAATCAACGAATTTATAAAATAAATGTTTACATTCGTCAAAAAATACAAAGCAGAGTTTTAATGATTATTTCTACATCTTGTTATTAGAAATACATCAAACTTTAAATTAAAAACTAATTACTTTTGCACAATTGAATTTGCATTGATTATCCACTAAATTTTAGTAAACTCAATATAAATAACTTACCAAGAAAAAGAACAACTTTTGAATGGTTCATTTATTCGAAATACTATTTTTTGTTCCTCTCTGTTTATATATTTTTATATGATGATAGATATGATAATAAGTAATACATACATGTAGTCTGACGTTGATTGCATATGATTCCTATACACATGATACTGTAGTAAATATTAAATGTACTAAACAGGTCCTTGTACATCAAATCCATGTCAAAATGGAGGAAACTGTAGTGTATCTGGAGGAAGTTTCAAGTGCCAATGCAAAACACCTTTTAGTGGGAATCAATGTCAAACAGGTAAGAACAAATAATGACTGTCATATATCATCACGAAAAACACCCCTATAAATAGTCCATTAGTTTTACGGCCAAAAACTAAAAAGTCAATACTTAAACTAATTTGAGGCAAAACTTGCGTAAAGAATTTTGAACTCTGGAAAACTTTTTCGAAGAAGATTAAAAGTCTTGAAAATTTTAAGAGTTAAAAAGTCGCCATATTGACCCTCAAATTGAATTTAAAATATATACCGATATATTTAAATGAATACCAATGAAAGGGTTTCAAATGCAAGACCCTTATTAATTAGAAATGTGCCATATTTAAAACACAACTTAACTGATGTCCACCTAACGGTTGTGTGGTTAGTGCTCTGGCCTTGCCATGTTTGAATCCTTGGTTTAGGCATGAATGTATGCTGGAGAACGGAATCCGCTAATAGCTGTTGTTTCTGGCCTAATTAGCTGTTGATGTGGACACAAATAATAGGCAGTAGAGAGTACAAACTAACTAATAAACTTGACTTCAATAATTAATTTTTTTTTTAAATGTTTGTTTCAATCGATTTCTAAGTCATGAAAGCATGTCTGTTAAATCTAATTTGAGTGAAATCTTGATTGGTTGATTGGATTTCTGGTGCAAGGGCTTCACGTGGGCCATACTGCGCCGAATAATTTGATTACTTTCAACAACCAATATTAAAATTAATTTAAAAAAAAAATAAAAAATACGGTTCATAAATGGTAAAAGATGACAAACCAATGTACTTAAATCAAATGATAAAATCCAATTTCAAGTAAGGAGTTAAAAAGATTTGTATGAGAGGGTGAACATAAAAGAGATGATAATGGAGGATAGTTCATATTCAAATGACGAAATCGGGTTGCATTAAAGGACAGACATTCAGTTAAAATATGAACAACAGAAATAATAAGTCAACAGGTATTACATGTGGTGGCACTTTCTGCCAGTAGAAGATGCACGTGGGTAAAGCGTGTGTGGCCTATTCTTAATCTAGTTAGAAGAACTTCCCTTTTCCGGGATTGCTGAATGAAATCTTGAAATGTATTCCATTTGATAAAAATTTGAAACATGGAAGCCAGAAAGTATTCGTTTTGTGGTAATATAAAGTTTGGACGTTTTGAATATAGTAATAACCATGTGGGGACATCGGAGTCAAAATGTGCTTAATTAAATGATTTCCAGTAACAGGGACTTTTAGAGTCTTTTATTGAGACTCGCTTCATTGAGGACTTTTAAACCCAAAATATTGCTTTTCTGATTTTCGAATATCAATGCATACAATTTTGAATGTATTGTTGCCTGGATGGGTTCGAAAGACTTGAAGCCAAAGCAGATCAAAACTTGCAAAATTTTATTTCAATATAACTCTTCACAGATTCTCCTACAACTCTAGAACTTCTCGTTCTAGTAGGCTCAATACAGCTCTTTTCACAACAATGGAGCACAAAACAGCAGTTAAAAACTTGACAACACAACTGCTAAAATCGCTGCAAAAGATAATGCAATACAGTTCGCTTTAGAACTACTCTGAATGCTCACTGAGACTCAGTATCTTAACTCAGTAATTCCAGTCAACTAACGGACTCAACTAACTGACCCCCAACTCAAGGCCGGCCTTATATAGGAGTCAAACCTTCTTGAAACTTCTAGAGGTAGATATTTGGAAAACTTTCCAGATCGTATTCGAAAAGTTCTATACATGTACATGGGGACCGAAAATGTCGCCAAATGGTCGCCAAATTTGGCGACAAAAATTAGTCGCCAAATCCGTCATTAACTTGGCTATATCTTGCCAATTTGGCAAGATTTCCATTACCATAATGTTAAATGCCCTGCTCCTTGTAAAACTCGCTTCCCAGCGTTATCTCTGTAAAACTCGTTATCAAGCATTAAGACACATATTGCAGGGGAGCCAAGTTGAGACGAACTATTGCACTGCCTTATGCGAAATGTACATAATTTTTCCTATTTACAAAATTAACACTACGAAATATTTACAAATATACAGAAATTCGTAACAGTATGTTTTTATCCCACACCTTTCCAGAAAATTATGTCAATATCTTGTTGCTGCAACCATATACAAACCAGAGTTTGTTAACGATAATCAATAAGTTTCTGCTTAACTTTTGGAAACGTTGTATATTTTCACCAGATGGGTTTTATCAAAACAATTAAAACTTTTTTTTAAGGCTCGTGTAAATTCTTTGAACTTTTGTTAACTGCTTGGCGCCAATTTAGGTGGGTTTGCTAACCAAACTCTTACTACCCTTTCGTATCCGTGATGTGCAATGTATAAGTCAGTCTATATAGTATACATAGATGACATACTGCCGTACCGCCTGTCTATCACAAGAATATCTCCCACCTCGTTGTATAGAATTGCCTGTTGTCTTGGAAATAAGACTAGCCTATTTTCCACGGGGGGATTCCAAGAGAAAGAGATCTACATTTGTAGTATTGTAACCTTTTTGGACGCAAATTTTTCTGCAGGCATCACCCTTATTCTAAATTGACTTCCCTTATTCTAAATCGTCATATTTCTACAGTGTCTGCCATCAACATGACAACCCGACAGGAACTATTCTCTTGGGAGACATACAATATATCATTTTATAAAATAAAAGAATGGACTTCCAATGGCTGCAATAACAAATTCATAACGTCATTAATAATTTTTTCTGACAAAGCATAGTCTACTAAGTATAAAATATAGTCGACTTCTCTAAAGTATAATCTACTATATCTTTTGTGACTTCAGATCTTCTGGCAGCCTAGGTGACATTTTACAAAATTGTCATGAATAATTCCAGAATTAACTGTATTGCAGCATTGGAAATAATATCTAGAATTGATTTTCAGCAGGTAATTACAGAACGTAACATTATAATTTAAGGGGAAAAAGAATATAAGATATTATCATGGACCAAGAATTTTGCAAGAAATTAACTATCAAGGGTTACAATGAATAAAACCATTAAGTGATCCATGAGCCTTAAAGTGATTCAAAATTACTTGTAGATATACTCTGGAGAACTTCACCATTTCTATCACAAGTTAAAAGCACCATGTAATAACTTAGAAGTGCCACGTAAAAACAACAACATCGTCAGTGAACAGCATTAAAAAATTTCATGCAAAGAAAATGCTGCTAAAATGCAAAAATAAATGTTTAACTTGAAGTGTTTAAAGGAATGTGAATGTTTTACGCTTGATCAAACTTTTCACTGTTAGACAATAGAACTAATTGCACATGACAATAACAAAGTTGACAAAGCAAAGACAATTATAGTTAATGCATTAATTTCATAACGTTTACTTAAAAAGAAGTATTCAAAATTTACTCTGCATTGCTTCTTTTTTTCTGCGTATTTTATCTCTTCATTTAAAAAAATAACCTATTCTAGGGAGGATGTTGTTATAGCTCATTTTTTATAGGGAGTGGGTTGTTATAGTTCCTTTTTTTCACCTTCCTGGAGGCATCCATGGAATTAAGAACGGAATAATAATATATCGCTTATATATTATTATTCAGGGCTTATATTATATTACACTTCAGAACTAAGGTTAATAAATACAAATGCCTGTATATTAATAAATACAAATGCAAGATTTATTGCGGTACTTAAGTGTTCATTTAGTTTTACGCAAATATTCATAAAGTGATATTTTAATTTGGTAGTTCGTTTATTATGATGATATCTCTTTCTTTGAATCTCATTGTTGCTAGCTATGATTTTGCTAAAGAGTGTTAGAATTTTTTAAAAACTTTTTATTGAATAATTTATTTATTTGAACTAAGTCGCATCTTACTGTTCTAATCTTGGCATGTATTATCTAAACTAACATAACATATAGATAAAATTATAAGTTTATGTTTTTTGTTTTAAAAACTTTTCATTTGGTCAATATTTGATGGAAATTGGAAGTATATAACACAAGTTATCATTTAAAAAACAGAAGTAATTTAAAATGATAGCCAATTAGTGTTTTCTACAAAGATTTTTTGTTTTTACTTTTAACATGTCCTTTGGTACATTTTGTTTCATGTTTCATGTAAAATGACTGAATTAAAACATATTTGTAAAGTACTAATTATTAAATTCATAAAACAGGTCCGTGTTCATCAAATCCATGTCAAAATGGTGGAGTATGCAATGTTTCAGGAATAAGTTTTACATGCAAATGTAAAACTCCTTTTAATGGGAAACAATGTGAAATTGGTAAGTAGATATTTTACTTTCAAAATATTTAATAGTAACGTAAAAGCA
Organism: Linyphia triangularis; assembly: GCA_963978545.1. Lineage (NCBI taxonomy): Eukaryota > Metazoa > Arthropoda > Arachnida > Araneae > Linyphiidae > Linyphia > Linyphia triangularis. The sequence goes on from OZ021731.1 coordinate 79,415,971, forward strand.
TGTTTGAAAATATGTCATAAGTTATTTTGTAAAATATGCGATCGATTTAATAATTGTTGCTTTTTATTAGGTCCATGTTCTTCGAATCCATGTCAAAATGGCGGTGTTTGTGGCGTTTCAGGAACAGGTTTTACTTGCAAATGTAAAGCTCCTTTTAATGGAAAACAATGCGAAATTGGTAAGAGCATATATTCCTTCATACTATTTAATGTCATGTATAAAAATGAATGTCATGTGTGATTTTGTAGAATATATTATTAATTTGACAATATTTATTTTTTTAGATCCATGTTCTTCGAATCCATGTCAAAATGGTGGGGTGTGCAACGTATCAGGAAAAGGTTTTACTTGCAAATGTAAAACTCCTTTTAATGGGAAACAATGCGAAATTGGTAAGAGTATATTTTACGTCCATATTATTTAATGTCATGTATAAAAATGAATGCCATGTGTGGCTTTGTAGAATATACGATTGGTTCGTCAATAATTGCTTTTCATTAGGTCCATGTTCTTCGAATCCATGTCAAAATGGTGGGGTGTGCAACATATCAGGAACAGGTTTTACATGCAAATGCAAAACTCCATTTAATGGGAAACAATGCGAAATTGGTAAGAGTTTATCTTACGTCCATATTATTTAATGTCATGCATAAACATGAATGTCATGTGTGACTTTGTAGAATATACGATTGGTTTGACAATAATGGCTTTTCATTAGGTCCATGCTCTTCGAATCCATGTCAAAATGGTGGTGTTTGTAGCATTTCAGGAACAGGCTTTACTTGCAAATGTAAAGGCCCTTTTAACGGGAAACTATGTGAAAATGGTAAGACCATATTTTACTTCAAAAAATTTTAATAGCAATTTAATGCCATATATGAAAGTGTACATGCGGTGTGTGAATTTTCAAAATATGCTATCGATTCATAACAATTATTTTTTGTTAGGTCCATGTTCTTCAAACCCCTGTCGAAATGGTGGTGTTTGCAATGTTTCAGGAGAAAGTTTTACTTGCAAATGTAAAACGCCTTTTAATGGAAAACTATGTGAAATTGGTTAGTATATAATTTACTTCCATAATATTGAATATTTTTTTAATGTCATATCTGAAAATAAACATCGCAAGCGTTGTAGAAAATTCAATCGATCTTGTTTGTGTTAATTTTTTTTAACTAATGTGTTACTTCTTTGATGTTAACATTTACAGGACGTTTTTTTAATATTTTCTTTTGATATTTTTGAAAGTGAAAAATAAACTTAATGGATTAGACAAGTTTGTAATTGGTATATCTAATATCGGAATGAGTTTCAGTAGTGGGAATAATACAGGGGATAATATCTAGTAAAAGTATGTATAGTGGAATTATAGTTTGTCATAATTAAAAAAAAAAAATTGTAATATTCATTCAAAATTCCTTTGCTGTAATACATTTGTAAATGTAACAAATATAACTCATTAAATGACCAACCACTAAAGCTTTTACCTTTTGTATTATTTTTTAGTTTATGCTATGAATTTTAAGAAACTTTTTATAAAAACATTGAGCTTAGGTCCCCCATCAAAAATTATTTGGTTGAAACATTTAAGTGCCATCATAAATTAAAAAGCTTCATATATATAAAAAAAAAACAGGTGGAGATTGAAAGGTGTAGTTGTTTAAAACACTTTGAAAAGCATTAGACATAGCTATTTTATTTTTTTTTAAATCAAAACCGTTAAAGACTTTTTTGAAAAATTGCTGAAAATTGTAAATTTTTCAATGGCAGTTACTCATGAGCGTATGCTACTTAGAATGAAATCCTAATAAAAGGTCCCATGGTTGCCACTGACAAAAACACAAAATTTGAGCATCGTAATTCAATCCGTTCGGAAAGTATGCTGAAACAAACATACATACATTTATCTTAGACAACGTTTTTGGAAAATAGAATAGCAACGTTTCAAAAAGTGTAGAAATGAAAAAAAAAAAAAATCAATATTTCCTCATCGAATGCATTATTTTCATTATCCTTTGTGAGTATATATGAGTACAAACATATCCTTTGTGTGTATACATGAATAATTGAAAATAAAAGAGAGCTAAAAGAGTAAGCTTTATGGTTTTTAAAATTTCTTCTAAAAACAATGTGATGTAAAGTATCGTTAAAGTCGCGTAGAATCTTTACAATACATAAGATATCAAATAAAACGTTTTCAGCGTTATTAATTAGTTCGGATCTATCGACGTTTTCAGTTCAGGAAAGACATTGACAATTTCTGTGTTGAGGTTGTTATTTCTGATTGCATTCAAAAGTTGACGCAAACGTTCATAGAGAAATAGTATTTAAAATAAAGTAATTTTTTCAAAAAACTGTTTAGAGAATCTTAATTAAAAAAAAAAAAAAAAAAAAAAGATAATGGTCACTATCATTTGGAATATTACATTTCGAAATAAAGAAATTTCTGCCTTACGATTATGGGGAAACATTTTTGTATCATTCACAAAGAAAAGTAAGAAACGCGAATAAATGCTATGATTTTTCAAATGTACGTTCCAAATAATTATTTGAGAATTTTTTTTGCTTTCTGTTTAATTAATCTTTAAATATTTATTCCAAATAGGACCATGCTCTTCAAATCCTTGTCGAAATAATGGAACATGTACCATTGAAAACGGAGGTTTTAAATGTAATTGCAAAAATCCTTTTGGTGGGAAACAATGCGAAGATAGTAAGTATATGAAGGTTCTGTTAATTCCAGGCGTTAATTAGGTTGAAAGGGAAAATGCATATCAGGGAAAAAGTCATTTTCTCACTCAAATCTTTTGGATTTTCAAGCAACGCACAATATTTAGAATTAATAATTTGTCTTTAAATCTTTGAAAAACATTTACGTTTGTTAAGAAGCACGCTTTATAGATTTTAATTTCACCGAAGTCATGATAATATATATATATATATATATATATATATATATATATATATATATATATATATATATATATATATATATATATATATATATATAACCATTATTAGAATATTAAAAAAGAAAAAAAGGTTACCTCAAAACTACAAGCAACATTTTTAACTTCATTAATCAATAATTTAAAAATAAGTTAAAGTTATATATTTAAAGTATCTGTGAAACTTTTCACGCATTTTTAATGCACGGGTCTAGAATTATATGTATTTACATGTAATGTAAATACACAAAAAAAATAGGAAGTTAGTTTTAGAATAGCATGTTGCGGTGCCACAGTTACGGTTCTAATTATTTAATAATGAAAGTTGTTATTCAAATTCAATTTAATCTTTGATTTCTTTCATTGCAAATCTATCTATGCTATTTTTTGAATCAGTAAAAATAATTCTGAAAATTTGGAAAATTTAGTGTTTTATACTTCTTAAATTTATACTTTGTTCTAAACCCTAAAGAATTTCAGGTTCAACGAATCCAAATCCTTGTAAAAATTAATTATTGTATTTTTATTTTTTTTTGTTTAATTTATGATAAATTTAAATTCATAAAAAAAAATGTCAGGTGTATACAATCAAAATCCCAGTGAAAATTAATTACAGATTTTAATATTTTTTTTTTATTTATTTAAAACGTACTTTAATTCATGCGGTAAAACGTTTTAAGGTCCTTGCAATCCAAATCCTTGTGAAAATGAAGGAATCTGCAACATTTCGGGAAGTTCATACAGTTTCAAATGCTCCGGGAACTTCTTTCATTGCAAATCTATGTTATTTTTTGAAACAGTAAAAATAATTCTGAAAATTTGGAAAATTTAGTGTTTTATACTTCTTAAATTTATACTTTGTTCTAAACCCTAAAGAATTTCAGGTTCAACGAATCCAAATCCTTGTAAAAATTAATTATTGTATTTTTAAATTTTTTTGTTTAATTTATGATAAATTTAAATTCGTACAAAAAAATGTCAGGTGTATACAATCAAAATCCCAGTAAAAATTAATTACAGATTTTAATATTTTTTTAAAATTTATTTAAAATGTATTTTAATTCGTACGGTAAAACTTTTTAAGGTCCATGCAATCCAAATCCTTGTGAAAATGAAGGAATCTGCAACATTTCGGGAAGTTCATACAGTTGCAAATGCTCCGGGAACTTCTGGGGTGAAAAATGTGAAAAAGGTAAGATGTGCATTTAGAGTTTAAACATATATCTCTAAATATTCTAATACATAATATTTTTAACATAAAAATAATAATAATAATAAAAATAATAATAATAATAAAAATAATAATAATAATAAAAATAATAATTATAAATAATAATAATAATAATAAAAATAATAATTATAAAAAATAATAATAATAGTAAAAATAATAATAAAAATTAAAAAAAAAAAAAAGTAAAAAAGAGTTCATTTGAAAAATTTAAAAAATCTAATATTTTACTAGAAGTAGAGTCATTTATTGTTTAAATTAAAATCAAATCAATAATCTAACTAATTTTGTAACGCAGAATGCATTTGTGAAAATGGAAAGTGTTACAAGGATACTACAGGAGATATACAGTGTATTTGCCCACCGGAATTTGGAAAATATTCAGAGCATTTCTGCAAAGGTACAAACGAAATACTTTGCTCTTTAATTTATTTAAATTTTCTGATTTATTTAAAGTTTCTGATAAGGATATTTGCTTGTGTTTAAATACTTCATAGTTATACAAATCAGATAATATATGATATGCTTGCTAAAAATCATGCAGCTTTGAGAGAAGAGGTTCCTCAATAATATCGGTAGAAGAATTTCTTGTTAAATATTATCAATCATTCTAGTTTCTTCTGTTAAGTATATTAGATTCAAATTGTCGATTCCCGCATTTTTTTAAAAACGAGTGAAATTAGATTATATTTATGAAGAATTTCTTTCTGGTTCCAAACTTTCAAACAAAAGTTCTTTAAGGTATACGTATAGGTTTCAACCTTTTTTTTTTTTTTTTTTAATTTTCAATTTAAAAATTAGAACCTTTGCACCTTGAAAAGTACATTTTTTGTTAAACTGTTTGCAATAATTTTTTTTTAATTTCTTCAATTTTAATAATTAATTAACATTTAATCAACTAATTAGGGTAATTTTGAACGGTAATGAGAAAAATTCTAAATCACCCACAGATACAATTTTGGTGTTCAATAATGCGGAATACCCTGCTCTATGTTTTGACCCTATTAACAGAATTTTACAGTGTGTATATTTTGTGATATCTTGCTTTAACTGAATCTATTAGAAAAATCCGAGTTTTTTTATACAGAATCTTATCTTTAAAATTCAATTAAAAGAAATATTTATTTACAAATCACTTAGTATTTAGGGTCAAAACATTCAACATTGTATGCAGATTATATAGCAAAAAACAAATTTCAAAAAATATTATTTAAGCTGGAGTTATTACTGTTTGAATGAAATGCAAAATAGAAAAAACTACAATCTGAGTATAACTTTTAAAAATGTATTTTTTTATATAAAAAACTGTTATTATTATATTAATTATTATATATTTCCTTTTTAGTATCCTCCTCCATAATAGGGTTTCCTTCTTTTGTGTTGTTTTTATTTATTTTTTTTGTTTTCTACGGCCTTACAAATCTTCCCCGATTTTTGCGATTTGAAACCTATACGTATACCTTAAAAAAATAGTTATTTACATATTAAGACCAGAAAATACCCATAAACCCCATTCGATCAAAACCGATGAAAACGCTCCCCTATGAGCTGTGACGTCACGGCATCCTTCCGTTCGTTGACGCAGTCCTTCGCTCCGTCTTGTTCTCTATGGTTATCGTGAGGTTTCTGCCAAACAGTTGGTGGGTGTGTGGCCTAGGCCGGGCCGAAAAGATCGAAGTACGTTGGATCCTTTTGGGGAAGTGCGGAAAAGTTGTGGACTCTCATTATTAAAAAGAGCGTAAAATCGTAAAATTCTGAATTGATATCTTCTGTCGCCTCAATGTATCGAATGTTGTGAAAATTTGACTAAAAACGTTCAAAATTCAAAAATTAATAAATATTCACTGATGTCGTTGATAATTTTGTTGTAATGCTTAAAAGTTACTGCTTTTTAACAACAGCACCTGTAAAAAATTTTAGAATTATACTTTAATATCTTCTGCCACCTCAACGGCACCGAATTTTGGAAATTGAAGGCAAATTTTTAAATAAAAACACATTACACTTGCCACATTGTATGCTAAAATAACATTTATTCTATATTTCAGACATACAAATATTTACAAAAATATTATTGCTTAAAATCTATTTTTGGACCCACATTCTGCAAGTGATGTTCGGATTCTAGTGTTTCTATAATAAATACCCCCCTTATCCTGCGGTTCAAATGCTTTTACGGAGGTTTCAGTGATTAGTTTTGTAGTGTGTGAAGGATATTTAATAGAGTGACTCGAAAAAGTCATACTATCTTCGATATTTTTGCAGTCGTGTGGACAAATTGTGAATCTCATTATTAAAAAGTGTGCGAAATCTTATTACTCTGAATTGATATCTTCTGTCGAGGAATACCAGAAGAATACTAAAGACGCGTCTTACACAATATTTGCAAGCAAGCCTCTTTGCGATGCATTTAAAACTCTTGCAACTGCGTTTACAACTAGATTAACAGCTCTTGTCAGTCAGATATTTGTCAAGATTTGGGTTTAACAACAGAATCAAACGTGCCTCGTCACTGCCAAATATAAAATATCGAGGGAAAAATTCTAAAATTATAAAAGAATTATTTTGAAAGACGGCATGACAAACCTAAACAACCGAAATTCTCAAGAGAAAGCATATCCAAAGAACAATTGTAAAATATCATTAGTGTATTGTATCTGATCCTGGTTCCACGTATATGGGAGGTGTTAACCCTGAAAGTGGTCCTGTCCAGCAGCATTTACGGATACGTAACCAATGTGTTATTGGATGATTTTAGCAACCTTATTGTTCTCGGATGTGACAGCACGGTTATGAACACTGGAGCTTTAAATTGTATAATTCATAGGCTTGAATTGAAGCTTCAGAGACCAATCCAATGGATTATCTTCTTATTCATTTCAACGAGTTGCTATTATGTCACTTATTTGGATACATAGTATTCAAGTCTGTTTGTCCCACGTATTACATACAACATAGACATTGGATAGAACCTGAAATAATCCGAAAAGCTTCTTCTTGAGGCTTTTAATAGTATTGATCTTATTATCCTAAGTTATGATCGGAAGTACTTCTTAGACATTTGCACCGCCCATTAGTTCTGGAGTTTGTTGTTCCTATCTAGCTAAGTATCTACCAGGAATGTTGAATTCGGCCCGCTGGCAGAAAACTGCCAATCGAATACTGAGGTTTTATGTATCTACATCAGCCTCATCAAATGAGTTGCTAACCATTCTAAGAGTCCCTGTACCATCATAGTTTCGAATAAAGATTCAGAATTCCATAAAAGGCGGGGCTAGACACTTGTGGCATTTCATCAGTTTATTTTGACATAATCTATCCAGAAATTTTTACAATGCTTACTTTGCGGATCCAGTAAACATGCTTATTTCCATTTTAACTGATGAGAGAAGTCATTAAGGACCCTTACCACTATACTGATTATCAAAGCAAGGGAAAATGGCCCAGATGAAAATTGTGTTCTCAGATTCCTTATTCCTGATGACAAATTACACAGATCTCATGAAATTGCAATTTTGTTAAGTGAATATGGGACATTACCTCTAGTTCTCAGAGATCAGTTCTTACGAACTTTTGAAGATGATACGACTGTGAGAAATGGACGGCTAGGATTTTTTATTTTTCACACACATACACAAGCAATCGAGAAAATTGTAAAACTAAGCACTGAAGCTTCCGGAAGAGCAGTTGGACCTCAGAATAGGAATGGACCAACCCTCGAATCAAAAACTACGTACTAGAATTTCTAGAAAAAAAAAGCCAGTAAAACATTTAGAAAAAGATTACAATCAATAATGCTTGTGTAATTTGTACATCTGAGAGATGGAATAAAGTTTATTTTCGCATTACAATGAGGCAAGTATGATGTGTTCTTATTAAAAAAATTGACTTCAATTTTCAAAATTCGGTGCCGTTGAGACGGCAGAAGATATTAACCGATAATTTAAAAACTTTTTAAAGGTGTTGTTGTTAAAAATCAGTAACTTTTAAGCATTACCGCAAAATGATCAGCGAAATCTGTGATTATTTATTAATTTTTGAATTTTAAGCATATTTAGTCCAATTTTCACAACTTTCGACCTACATTGAGGTGACAGAAGATATCAATTTAGAATTTTAAGATTTTACACACATTTTAATAATGAGAGTCCATAACTTTTCCGAACTACCGCAAAAAGATACAACATACTTCAATCTTTTCGGCCTGGCCTAGTGTGGCATATACCGTACCGGTTGGGGTGATTTGCGAAAAACTTGCAAAACTGTTTTCCTCTGCTGCGTTTCAAGCCAAATTGTTTCAGATCAAGTGACGTCACATTCGATTCGAGGTGAATGAATCGTTATCCTGCCAAAATCAAACAGGCAAATTTGGGTTTCAAATTTAAAAAAAAAAAAAAAAAAAAAGCACAGAGGAGATTTTTTTGTATTTACGGTTTTTCGAAAAACATTTAGAATTGAATAAAAATATAAAAACAAAATGGAGGAATCGTCCATTAAGTTCAGTATTCTTAAATTATGATCAAACTTTTTTCAAGATTTGATTTCTTCCCCCAATATCAGTGTTTTTAAATGTGGTTTCTAAAAATTCAAATCTCCGTCTCTTATCGTGGTATTTACGAATAGTAAACCACACTTTCTGTTTATTTCGCCTAAAAATCTTCAATAAATTGCTTGCACATTTTTCAACATGGAATTGAAAGGAACAAGGAACCGTTGAAAAAAAAGCTCCAAGCTTTGAAATATTTTATTGCCAATGATAAATGCTTCCAAAAACCTTTTTATTTGATAGTTTTTTTAATATGTTTTCACGCACGTACGTTGTGGGCTGTAATGCTTTGTTTTTGATTTATTTGACTAAAAAAAAATTATCCAGACAAATGGGATGACTAAAAGTTTAACGTTATTCTTTAAAGAGGGGAGGGGTATGATATTTTTGGCGTCCCTCTGCTGAATTACGCAATGCTCTTGCATAATCGATCTAAATGTTTTGTTGAATGAATGGTTAATTTATCTCCGAAATAATAGTTGACAACACGAAAAGGTTTTAACAATGATCGAAATTCTTTCATAAATTGAGTTCATTAAGAATTAACTCATAACTTTTAAAATATAGGCTCCGAACTAAGAACTCAAACCGAATATACTGAGAAAAAATTCGTGACACCGGACCTAAAACTAAATATATTGAGTATATTTCTTATCTCCAGATCTTAAAACCGAATATACTGTGTAAATTTCGTGACGCCGGAGCTTAAACCGAATATACTGTGTAAATTTCATAACGCCAGAGCTTACATCGAATATACTGTGTAAATTTCGTGACGCCGGAGCTTAAACCAAATATACTGAGTAAATTTCATAACGCCAGAGCTTACACCGAATATACTGTGTAAATTTCTTAAAGCCGGAATTTGAAACCCCGGCATAACCAACGGCATTGACATCTGAAAGGTTTCTGACTTTTAAATTGACCTCTACAATACTATATATCTGCAACAGATCTTCTTAATTTGGTTTCTTAATTACCATTAAATACCATTCGTAAGAAAATAATTTGATACTTCACATCTATTATTCACTTTAAATTGAGTTTGAGAATTTTTTATTCACATTTTAGAGTGCGATTGTGGAAAAGGAGCCAACTGCACATTTGATCCTGGTTTCTTATCTGATGGTAAAAAATGCATTTGTCCGTATAATTTTAAAGAAAAAAAAGGACGCTGTGAAGGTATGAAGATATTACTTTTATTGCATTTATACCAGTCTCCTCTTAATATATGATGTATTTAGTAGCACATATATTTGGTAGATATAGGAATTGTCTTTTGTTTCATCTGCTATACAAGAAATATCATGAAACTAATATCAGAAATATATATTCTCCAATAGTTTTAATACCAGCTTAACGGTTTCGGTGGTTTCTTTTCTCATGCAATTGCATATTATGTGAGCATATGTTATTCTCCTTCTAACGAGTAAAGATGATGAATTTAGTTACATATTGTGAAACTATTTTCCCATTTCAAATTAATGTATTGCGATTTGATAAGAAGAATGTATTGATACTAATTTTTCGATATTAACAATTGATTGATGATCGTAGTTATTTTCAGTTCTAAATAAGTGGCGATACTGACAAAAAAAGACAGTAAAGATGATGCTATTAGACCATTTATCTCTATACTAAGATCATATTAACACAATTATATTTAAAGTGATATATTGTGAGGTTAAATTTAGTTAGATATTGTCAAATTGTTTTCCATTTCAAATTAATGTATTGCGATTTGATAATAACAATGTATTGATACTAATTTTTTCGATGTTAAGAATTGATCAATGATCGTAGTTATTTTCAGTTCTATATAAGTGGCGACACTGGAAAAAAAAGAAAAAGGAATATGATTTTTTCTCTGATAACTTTTTAGAGGAATAACCATCTTACACATAAAATTCACATCAAAGATACATCTTTATTCAATGTAACGATAAGTAAAGCAACACACTCTCAAAATGAGAGGCAATGTGTACATTAGGGAAATACTCAAAGGAATGGCCATTAGTGTGTAGTTGTACAGTTCCATCGATATCAAAAATCACGCAACTCAAGGATCTGACCTTTACAATAAGATACATTGTTTCCTGCCGTCATTTTTTACTATGCACTATATTCTCAGGCTTAACATGAGTCTTTTTATGAATTCCATTGGCTGAATGGCTCGTCTCAACTTTTGAACTAATTTCAAGGGAGTTCCCAGTGCATTAAATCTTTCAACAATGCATATCGTGGAAGCGTCCCACACATGTTTGATGAAATTTAGATTAGAGGAGTGACCTGGTTTAAGTATAGAGGTGATATTTATATTTTTCAATCGTTTTTCCAAGTCAAAAGTGGGATAAAATATGCCGTAAATATCAGTAAACATGATTTAGAATCTCACGTTTCCCTATTAAAGACTTTTTTTAAGTCAATTGAAGCCATTTTCAGTAAAAAAAATCCAATTTAAGTATCTTTTGTGCTTGTAGGAAATTTAACAAAGCAATCCAATTTATTGAATCCCAAAAGTTTTTTTACCTTGAATTAGTATTTACCACGTAGTATCATGTTCCCATCTTTCTACAGAACCTCTGACATCCAGTATTACATGAGATTGAAAGAATTCTTTTTCGGTAAAAAATATCCCATGTTAAAAATGCTTTTGCCTTTAGGTGTAACATGTTGGTTTAAGGGAATTGAGCTCCCCAGTGAACTAAATATAATGAAACTATACTTTTTTTTTATATTATAGTAGTTCCATATCCTAGCTCTAGGCAAGCAAATAATAATGAAATATTGGTTTCTAAATCGTGTTTATTGACATTCATGGCATATTTCATCCCACTACTGTCATGGATAAACAATTAAAAAATATGAATCCCACTACTGTCATGGATAAACAATTAAAAAATATGAATCCCACTACTGTCATGGATAAACAATTAAAAAATATGAATCCCACTACTGTCATGGATAAACAATTAAAAAATATGAATCCCACTACTGCCATGGAAAAACAATTAAAAAATATGAATCCCACTACTGTCATGGATAAACAATTAAAAAATATGAATCCCACTACTGCCATGGATAAACAATTTAAAAATATGAATCCCACTACTGCCATGAATAAACAATTAAAAAATATGAATATCATATGTAAGCCAGATCAGTCCTTTAATCCAAATATCATGAAACATATATGGGACGCTTCCACTAGATGCGTTTTGGAAAGATCTAATGTATTGGTAACTTCCCATCACTTGAAAACAGTTCAAAAGTTGGGACGAGTAATTCAGCCACTAGAATGCATAAAGAAACTCGTTAACTATGAGAATACAGTGGAAAGTAAACACAAATGATAGGTGAGATCATATTTCTCACTAAAGGTCAGTTCTTTGAGTTGAGTGAATTAAAATATGGATGGATCTGTAACATGCACAACTGCACACTAATGGTATTCCATTCCTTTGGATATGCCCCTAATGAACACTTTTAAATTTTATTTTGAAACTATGTTTTTTATTGCAGAATGAGTTGAGATGCTAAGAAACAAGTAAATGTAAGTTGATGAATGTCAACTTATATGAATATATAGAGTAGCTATTTTGTATATTTACAGATGCTTGCTCAAATAATCCTTGCGAAAATGGTGGAACCTGTCAACCAATGGGGAAAACGTTCAAATGCATTTGCAAAGATCCGTATTCTGGAGAAACATGCCGCAATGGTACTGTATATTATTTTTTTTATAAAGAGTCAATGCGTACTATAGGTATCGGGAACCTCTTACAACCAGTGGTAGTAGAAGTGGGGGGGATGCTCAAAAGTTGATGACAAGTGCACCCCCTTCCCCCAACGATAAAATTTTATATTTTCTGATTTTATAATAAAAATATTAACTAGTAAGTAAATAATATATACTTTCTAACACTAACATTGAACAAGGGTCCAAAATGTATTGTTATTTTAAGGAATATTCTGCGATTTAGTTTTTTTACTTGGAAGTAAGAGATAAAATGAAGCAACAATTCAACGCAATATACATAACTGTCTATTTAGATTTAAATAATGCTTCTAAATGTGCATAATTTCTTGGAATTAAATTAATAGAGGAACTTCAATTTTATAATTTTTTTTTTTTTTTTTTATATATATATATAGCTTGTCTTTATATGAAACAAGAATAGAAATTTAACTTAAAAGAAAGTTCCTCCAAAGTTAAAAGCTGACCAAGAGTAACAGTACTTGTTATTAAAAATACTTATACCGTTATGCAAAGTAGTATAATACATTTTATAATAGTATGATGTACCATAAATAATTTTTTTTAATATAAATCACTTTTACTCGGTGTCACAACATTTAAAGGTTAATGTTATTTTTCCTGAGTAGATTTTCGACGGATTTAGTATTTTTAAAAGTGGGGGGATGGATTTCAGTATTTTCGGTCTGAGGGGACACATAGGTATTTTCTTGAAAAGTGGGGGTGGGGGACACGTCACCCCACGTTTACAAACACTTTTAGCACTGATTACAACTTTCACTACTTACATAATAATACTAGTTACTTGATTGAAAAGGACACGTTGAAATTTACTGTTTGCAAATATGCCGTTTTCCAATGGCCATTATATCAAAATAAGCTATAATTATTTTCACAAACTTCACTAAGCTGGTGAGGTTGGCAATATGTTTGATGAGAAAAGAAAGGGAGACAGAAGATATTAACCCATATTTTTGGGATGGAGCTATACTTTCTTTTAGTTTTGCTAGTTTTTAACTTTATACGACATAGAAAAGTGTTACATAATGGAATATCTATCTCAATTTTCTCTTGCTAAGGGTAAGTTGGCCCAAACAGTGTTTTACATATATTACTAATTTTGATAATTTATATAAGAAGGTCTTTGGAAGCGATTTATAAAACCGTTTCATGGATTGAACATTTAGTTAAATGGATAAAGGAACTATACTCAAAAGTGGCAAAATTTAAATAACTTTATTTAAGATTTAAGGTTTAAGATCAATAACCTCCACTGAAATATTATATCTAAATCCACAACCAATCCATATCAATACAGAATATTGTTGAGTGGATGGGTTCGAAAGACTTGAAGTCAAAGCAGATCAAAACTTGCAGAAATTTATTCCGATATAACTCTTCGCATATTCTTTTACAACTCCAGAACTTCTCGTTCTAGTAGACTCAATACAGCTCTTTACATAACACTGGAGCACAAACAGCAGTTAAAAACTTGATACAAAACTGCTAAAATCGCCGCAAAAGACAATGCAATACAGTTTGCTTTTGGAACTACTCTGAATGCTCACTGAGAGACAACTCACTAACTAACTCTTGGTCGGCCTTATATAGGAAAGTTTCTTACGCGAATCTTCCAGAGATAGAAATTTGGAGAACTTTCCAGATCGTAGTCGAAAAGCCCTATACAGGTACATGGGAACCGAAAATGTCACCAAATTTGGCGACCAAAATTAGTCGCCAAAACCGTTGTCAACTTGGCGAGATTGCCATTAACAATAATGTTAAATGGCCTGCTCCTTGAAAAACTCGTTTTCCAGCATGATCCCTGTAGAACTCGTTTTCAAGCATTAAGAGACGCATTGCAGGAAAGCGAAGACAAACTCTTCCGAAATGTACATACATTTTCCTTTTTACATATTTAATACTACGAAATATTTACAAATATACAGAAATTCGTAACAATATTAAAATCCTAAAAATGAATGAAATTTCTCATCTTCATCTAAAAAAAGTTGGGTTGTCGAAGCCTAAAAAATTTTATAGTTAAAATGTGCATTATGCTTTTATATGTATATTTTCTTGAACTATTTTGGAAAATTATTATTATTATTTTTTTTCCCGAATTGATTAATATTTATATGTATTTTCAAAATAGGTCCATGTTCTTCAAATCCCTGTAACAATAATGGAACGTGCTCGGTTGAAAATGGAGATTTTAAATGCAGTTGCAAAAAGCCTTTCAGTGGAAAACAATGTGAAAACAGTAAGTATATGTTGTTACTGCTCGTTTGACAATTAGGTTAAATTGAAAGAAATTGTAATTCAGAAGTTTAAATTTGTTTACCTAATCAAATTTTACACATTTTCTAAAAAATGCAAAATAGTAAGTGTTAATTTGTCGATAAAACATTAAAATAAATGAACTATTATGTATTAAAATTTATATTTAATTTATTAATTGAATTATACATTTGCAATAACTAATATCATACACTAACAATGTTTGATTTTTTTTTTCTTTTTTTTTTCTTTCTAAAAGCAGATTTCTTAGCAGATTCTAAAAATAATAAAAAAAAAACGCTTTACAGTGAATTTAAATCAAGTGAATTCACCTTAAACTTACTCTTAAGTCGTAATTGAAAATTATTTAATGATTATATTTTCTTAAAAATATTTAATTTAGTGGAAATATTTTCAGTTTTCCTTTGTTAATAATTTTCAGGTCCATGCAATCCGAATCCTTGTGAACATGAAGGAGTCTGCAACATATCAGGAAATTCATACACTTGTAATTGTACCGGCAATTTCTGGGGAGAAAAATGCGAAAAAGGTAAGATGTCAAGTATTTTTGTAATAATAATATTACCTAATATTTATTTATTTTTACTTAAAAATAAACTTATACTTATGTAAATGTTAATTAGCAGTCATTATATATACATAGGATGCGGAATTGGAGTAATTTAATATTTATTGTTTATCCTTGACATAAAGTCAATCAATATTTAATTAGCATTAAATCGATAACGATAGTAATTGTATTGTGAACACAGTGTGTATTCTTGAACAAAGAAAATGTCACAATTATTCTAAAGGAGTAATGCATTGAATTTGCTTTGTTTTGCTTAATATTTTGGTTCATATTTACTGTAAGGTGGGGGTCTCTTGGAGATTATTTGAAAGGCTGTGATTTGGCCACAAATGTGGCAATCCGTCGCCAACTTGGTTTTCAAAACAGCTAAGTCAGTATTTGGATTTGGCAACATAGTCTTTCAACGTCATTTTCAACTTGGCGATTATTTGAAAAGCCGCCAAGATACACCTTACGGTTAATCATAACCAATATTTCTTTTTCATATTTCTTTTTAATTGAAAAAATAAAAGAAGTGATTTATATATATATATATATATATATATTTTTAATTTTAACAAGAGAGTAATGTAATATTTATTAGATCTTACTTCACATATTACTTAATTTCAATCCAACCGTAACAAGAAGAATCCTTTTATAAACGCAGAATGCATTTGTGAACATGGAAAATGCTACAAGGATTCTAAAGGAGCTATGCAGTGTGTTTGTCCACCCGAATTCGGAAAATATTCAGAGCATTTATGTAAAGGTATGTTCAGCATTTTCAGTTACGACTGACTTGTTTCTACCATCATAAATAGAAAGCATATTAAAACTAACTAATCAGAGGTGTTTAATATAAAGTGTAGCGGTTATAATTATGTCAGTTAAGTAAAGTAACACTAATAGTCCAACAATTATAGTTAAAAGGGAATGTGTGTGAACTATTTATGTATGTTTTCGTTCTTAGCAATTGATTAAAGGGAATTTTAAACACAATTTTATTCACAGAAACTCCAACCTTAATTTTGTGTTTAGGCGGGCAATCTCTTTAAAAAAAATGAAATATGGTGAAATGACTAAACTCATTAATTTAATAGCAAAAAGAAAGTTGCTGTTCATTAAATTCTTAATTCTAATTCCATTTTGCTAAAAAAAAATTTGTGATTCAACAATGAAAGCCTCACTTCTGTAGGGCTGAAAACTGTTAAGATGGCGTGTTAACTTGTTCCTTTCCTATTGATCTTATTCCTATATTGGCCTTACTCCTATATAGCTCTTCCTCCTTACCCTACTATATATTGGCCTCACTCCTTACTCTACTCTTATATTGACCTGACTCCTATATTGCCTTTACTCCTTACCCTATTCCTATATTAACCTTAATCCTTAATCTACTATTATATTTACCTTACTCCTCAACCTACTCCTATAATCACCTTTCTCCTTACCCTACTCCTATGTTGACCTTACTGATTATTTATTGTTTATATGAAAATATAAGAAATTACTAATTATTGCAAAAGCAAATGAATTCGGGCAAGAATTAATGTTAGGTTTTAATGCCACTATCCAATCAATGTAATAACAAAATGTGGTTAAGCTTAAGAGTTTTATAGTCTAGGTGTTTCAAAACATTTTAATTTCAAATTTAATTCTTGGGAAATGTTGATTACTATTATGAGTTGTTGATTCATAATGCAGAACAAAATTCTACTTCAAAATATTATATTATTAAAATTTATTGCATTTAAATGAGTTCTATTTTAAAACGATACTATTTATATTAGGTGTCCTCTTAAAAAACGTTTTAAAAATAATAAGTTTAAAAAAAAAAAAAAACATGAGATTTTTTTAGCAGAATAGTGAATACAACTATTTAATAACTAAATTTATGTGCAAGAAAATTTCACACAATATGAAAATGTTGGTAAATGAGTAAACTAAAAAGTAAAACGTTGCATTTTTTGTGAGTTTTTTTTTTATTTTCGTAAAGTAATATATTTTTGTCTCTTATTGAAAATTCCAAAGAGTTTGATAACATTGCATTTTATGTAAAAAAAAAAAAAAATATTTGTTTTAAAACACAATGGATTGTTTTAGATGAAATTTTCATATTTAAACTTAAAGATTAATTACTTTTAATTATAAACTTTAACATGATTTCCTGCTATGAAAATTGTTATCCTTGTATACAAAATTGCATATTAAATACAGACATATCCTTAATAAAATATTTTATTTCAAATAACCCTAATATCGAAATAAAAAAATTTCAATTTGTTTTCTTATTTTTAATACATCATGTGAAACAGCAATCGGATAATTTTTACCTTTATTTGGATTTATTAACTGTAATTTTTACTTACAATTTAGAGTGCAATTGTGGAAAAGGAGCCAACTGCACCTTCGGCTTTGATTTCTTGTCTGATGGTAAAACATGTATTTGTCCTTTCAATTTCAAAGAGAAAAACGGACGCTGTGAAGGTACGAAGACATAACTTTCATTACAAGTTTTACCATATTTAAAATATTAATATGTTAAAAATTAATATGGTTAAAAAATAAAACAATTTTAATAAAATTACTTTCTACTGTCCAAACGTCGTACTCGATCGTGTAAATAAAGCGTAGAAAGACTAGTATCGCAAACTTAACATAATTTATTAAAAACTGTAAATGACTAGATAATAACAACTACTTCCCTGAAGGAAGTGATCCTGCTCTTAAATAGAAGCAGTTAAGATAGCAACAGTCGGTGCAAAGACAGAGATTATAAATATACATAACGTACAGTACGGTTACAGTAGACTGGCGTGAATTTTAATAAAGGCAGTTCAATGGCAGGCCAAAAGTTCTACATAAAGGCAGGCAGTCTGAGCAGGCTCCATGTGCTGGTCGCCACACTAACATAATAATTTAGATGTGCATAATTAATACTTTATTGTGCATCTTCTAGTTTGCCATACTTTTAGCAGACATACTGATTTTTTTTTTGTCTTCATTTGTGAGATTTTGTTCAGAATTTTTGATATAATTAAAAGATATCATAAGTGTGCTCTCTCGTGTACTTACATATCGACTTATATACTTACATAAAGAAAATATGTCTGTTCCCTTTTTATCGAGAAAAAATTATGTTATTAGACCTATTAACCCGTATATTATTACTCTTATATTTGATGCTATTTTTTGGGTTGACTTTAGTTATTGGAATAACTTTACGCATTTTTTCATAAGACTATTTTTATCAATTTGCAACTGTTAAGAATTTATTAATGATCATGGTTGTTTTTATTTTCAATTTCATAACTTTAATTAACTTTTCCTTGTACTGATTTTGGTTTATTTTTAGTATAAGTGGATCAAAATTGTTATATTAAGTCCTATAATTATTATCGAAAAAATTCATACATCTCACTGCAGTTAATGAACATTTTTAAGCAAAAATATCCATGGACAATAAAAATTTTGGCCGTCAAAAAGTTTAGATTCCCATAATAAATCCATGTTTCCATGTTAATATTGGCACGCATAATCAACTGCTCAAAAGAAACACAAGGTTATTTCTATAACTCATTGGTATTTATTAAGGAAAATTTCCAAAAAAACGTTTAGCTGTAGAAGAGACAATCATCTACCTCACTTAACTTGAGTGGCTCTCTTAGGCTAAAGCCACACGTGCGTTTTTTTCATGCTGCGTAAACGCAGCTTCTCTTTATGCAGCTTGAAAATCCACACAAGCCGGTCTCACGTGCATGTTCTTTAGCACGAGCTCAGTCGCTTCTTTGTGATATTCAGTGCAACATGATTCCGCTTAAAATCCAATCATCTCTTTTTTAGCTTACGGTTTTTGAAATCATTATATCTTGTGTCTTGAAGATTTGGATATTTTTCAATATCAAGAATGGACAATTCCCGCATTTTTTAAAAACGAATAAAGTTGATTTATATTTATAAAGAATTTATTTCTGATTCTAAATATTCCAATAAAAGTTCTTTAAAAAAATTAATTATTTAAATATTAAGAAAAGAAAATGCGCAAAAAACCCAAAACGAGCCGATTTTGAGTATGTCAAGTGTCTCGAAAGGTTCGGTGACGTAATCCCTTCGTTCCGTTTGTTATGGTGAGGTTTCTACCACAAAATGTCAGCTATATACTCTGCAGTTTCTACTTAGTAGTTGCCGTTTCTCAAATATTTGTGATTGATCGCCTATTTTGTAGGTATTTGTTTTTTACTTAATTGCAAAAATGGAACATGGTTTTGTAGGAGGCCAACTGGACAATTTGCCAAAAACTGATTCGACAATGATGGCTGTCTATTTCAGCAAGAATATGGATTTTGTAACAGCAAAAACCTGTGGCGTAAAAGACAATAGGCAAGATTCCCTGCTTTAATTAACTTGAATAGTTTTGTTGTGCTTGGAATAAAAAGTTTGGTGGGAAAATATCAGTATTTTTTCGTTAAAGGGGCCGTTGTCAACATCCAAGTCCGGTACGGATTCTGCGCCAAGGTAATTTTTACCAAAAATGGCTGCCCCGCCATTTTTTTTAATGACAAGTGAACATAATTTGGCGTGGTTTTATGTAAACAATTCTTGGCACAGAATCAGTACCGGACTTTCAATTTTGACCCACTACTTTGCACTTGATGTTTACAAAAATTTAGAATAGCTCTCCTAACAAATAGCTTGTTTTAAACTTAAAAGGTAAACATTCTTTAACTTTCCTAATATAAAAATTATCATAAATGTAACTTATTTCAAAATGATCTTCACAAACATAACGTACAGTCTTTGTCGACAATGGCATATACTTTTCAATGTCCCTCTTCATCGCTTGGCACCACTTTTTTCGAGTATTTTTATTCCGTGGTACGTAAATGAAAATTTTGTCAGGAGTTGTTATGGTTGTGCTTTTGCACATTGGCACATTACAATATTTGTAGAAAATGTTAGACATTTTAAGAAAAAATCAATCAAATAATATGAAAACAAAAGGACGAGAAGACAAGTATTTGAAATTTCCATGATAACAACGTTTTAACAGCCGCAACCGCCACGTGACCTATGGAGATATTTAGAAAACGATGACGTCACAATAGAGTCGCAAAAAAAAGGTCCGTTTTCCCGCAAAAATCTGACAGGCGAACTTAATATGCAAATTTTTTTGGAAAAAAAAAAAAAAAAAAAAGCGTGGAGAATAGAAATTTTTGTGTTAATGGTCATTTCAAAACATTTCGAATCGAATTAAAAAAAAATGCGGGAATTGTCCATTATAACTTCGCAATCTAAGTAGTACTTCATTGCATAGTCATTTTAAATATCAAAAAAATTAAGACGATAACGTGCAAATACTGCCACCACGTGTGTGTTACATCAGCTTGTCTATATTTTGTAGTTTAATTTCATGCTGCTTTTCTGAAGCCGAAAACGCTCGTGTTACCTTAGCCTTGTAGATGGAATGTTCCACAGAACATTAATTTGGAACCGGAAACAAATTATGCAGGATGTAGAAAGTTCTAGAAGATTCTGATAGAAGGAGAAATAAATGATATTAAAAATGGGTCTCTGTGAGATTCGAACCATCGACCTTTCGATCATCAGTCCATTTTTTAAATGCTTAACAACTGGGCTGTGATGTCTACTACGTATAATTTACAAAATGCGGCTATATTTTGAAACACAACTATAATTTTTTTAAGCAAAAATAATATTTAAAATATGTGTGAAATGTAATACTTTATGCAAAAATAACCATTCGTTATACTCATGAAATTGAAAACTGCATTTAAATTCAGTAAACCAACATGCAAGTCGGATATATTGTCAGGTGGCGGGGCACCTAGGTAAAGTTTTAATATTATATAAATAATTAAATCAAATAAGATAACCACCCACCTTGTACAGATAATAAGAAATTATTCAAGTCTGAGTGCAAATTATTTATGTTGATTATTTACAGATGCTTGCTCAAATAGTCCTTGCAAAAATGGTGGTACCTGTCAGTCTCTTGGGAAAGCATTCAAGTGCTTTTGCCAAGAACCATATTTTGGAGAAACATGTCAGAATGGTACTATAGATTCATTATTAACTCCAGGGTGTAGATTTGAATTACAACTTTCAATTACACTTCTTTGAAATTCGAAATGAATTCAATTTTTTAAACTTTCATAAAACCTAACATTAGGCAACCTTCCCATTATCTAATATGCTTTTAAGCTCTTTAAATTTGAAATCAGGTCTTGTTCAGCCAGGAAAGTAACATATAGAGTAGTAACGTATATACTTTAAGACAGCGGTATTTATAACACCGGAGAACATGTTTCTCAATTAAAGGGAGCCTCTTTTTGAAGTCCATATTTTCAACCACGAATATATCTCCGATAACTTTACAGATTCTTAATGAAACTTTTCCTGTGGTTTCGTCATATTACACTATCTACCAATAAGTATTTGGACACTCATGCAATTAAGAATGTCTGCAGTCCTGATCTACATCACCCTTGATCCCAATTCATGGTAGGCTCAACGCTGACTACTACTCCACTAATCTAGATAACTATATGCGTCCTACTCTGTGGCAATTTTACGGGTGGGATCATTGTTACTTCCAAGATCACAACGCCACTTGTCATGTTGCGAGGTCCACCATGGATTAGTATGATGACAGCAGGCTGAACCGACTTCACTGGCCTGCTCAGAGTCCAGACGTGAATCCTATGGAACACCTCTGGGACGAGTAGGATCGCCGAATTAAGGGGTGCAGCGACCGTCCAAAATCGGTGAAAGAACGCACATGTCCACTCCAAGCCGAGTAGAAGAAAATACCACTGTTCATCATACAAACAATTGTGGAAAGCATGCCCCGGAGTGTTAATACTGTAATTGCCTTAGGTGGAGGTTCAACCACCTATTGAATTTGAATAAATTGTGTTTATCTCTTTTAACACAGGTGTCCAAATACTTATTGGTAGATAGTGTATTGTGAGCAATTTTCTAATTGTAATAACTTTTTTTGCCTATCTCCTTTAGATTTTTAGTTATTTCTTGTAATTTCCATAAATCGCCGCTGTAAGCTGTCTCAAAATATTTAGAATAGTCACTTCACAAAATATTAAAAATAGCCACAGTTCTAATGAATTAAGCCAAGTGCAATATATTTTTTCATTTCGTGTTTCCTGACTGTTCTATTGTTGGAAGGAGATGTTGAGTGTTGTCGATGGATGTGTTTATTACTATACTAAACTCCAACTTAACTTGAAATCACTAGACGATAGATCTTCACCGTGCTCATAGGCAGTTAATCCATTTTAGCGGAGTGAAGACATAATTCTTGCCAAACCTTATAGCCTTTTGTTCTCTACCGGGTTGTGGTTTGGAGAACATTATGCTTTCACGCCTCCAAAATGGATTAAATGGCTATGAGCACTGAGACGATCTACCGTCTAGTGATGTCAAGTTAAGTGGAAGTTTAGTATAGACAAAATTTAAAAAAAAAAAAAAAAAAAAAATCTTTTACTCTTTTAGTTAATTTTGAATAGATGAGAATAACTGGAAAAGCATTACCAAAATGATTATTTTTTTTTTATATTTGTCAAATTTTATCTTTTTAATAGGATAGTACACCTTCAATATTTAAGTATTTTTCCTTATTAAAAAGCCTTCAGTATTATTAATTTAAGTGATTTTGATTAGTTACAGATGCATGTACAGGTAATCCTTGCAAGAATGGTGGAACTTGTCAGCTTAACGGAAAAACATTCAAATGCATATGCAAAGAATCCTATTCTGGAAAAACATGCGAAAATGGTAATATGGATATTTTTAACGTAATATCTCAAGTAAAAGCCAACATAATGAGTATTTTTTTTATCACTAAGTCACACTTAATATTAATAATCAATTTTAGTACTTCAAGTTGTTTCTAAAAATGTTTCATTAATTATAAACTTTCAATATTATTAATTTTAGTTATGTTAATTAGTTTCAGATGCATGTACAGCGAGTCCTTGCAAAAATGGAGGGACCTGTCAGCTTGCGGGGAAAACATTCAAATGTATTTGCAAAGAACCCTATTCAGGAAAAACATGCGAAAATGGTATTATAGATATTTTTAAAAAATAATAGTTCAAGTAATAACCAACATAATTGTATATTTTTTAACATCGTCATACATAATATTAATAATCAATTTTGTCTTTAAGATGTTTTTAAATGTTTTATTATTAATACATCTTCACTGTTATTAATTTTAGTGATTTTGTTTAGTTTCAGATGCATGTACAGCGAGTCCTTGCAAAAATGGAGGGACCTGTCAGCTTGCGGGGAAAACATTCAAATGTATTTGCAAAGAACCCTATTCAGGAAAAACATGCGAAAATGGTATTATAGATATTTTTAAAAAATAATAGTTCAAGTAATAACCAACATAATTGTATATTTTTTAACATCGTCATACATAATATTAATAATCAATTTTGTCTTTAAGATGTTTTTAAATGTTTTATTATTAATACATCTTCACTGTTATTAATTTTAGTGATTTTGTTTAGTTTCAGATGCATGTACAGCGAGTCCTTGCAAAAATGGAGGGACCTGTCAGCTTGCGGGGAAAACATTCAAATGTATTTGCAAAGAACCCTATTCAGGAAAAACATGCGAAAATGGTATTATAGATATTTTTAAAAATAGTTCAAGTAATAACCAACATAATTGTATATTTTTTAACATCGCCATACATAATATTAATAATCAAATTTGTCATTAAGATGTTTTTAAATATGTTTTATTATCAATATTATTAATTCATTATTTCAATGTTATTAATTTTAGTGATTTTGCTTAGTTTCAGATGCATGTACAACCAATCCTTGCAAAAATGGGGGGACCTGTCAGGTTGAGGGAAAAACATTCAGATGCATTTGCAAAGAACCATATTCAGGAAAAACATGCGAAAATGGTATTATAGATATTTTTTTAAAAATAATAGTTCAAGTAATAGCCAACATAATTGTATATTTTTTAACATCGTCATACATAATATTAATTATCAATTTTGTCATTAAGATGTTTTTAAATATGTTTTGTTATTAATAAACTTTCAGAATTATTAATTTTAGTGATTTTGATTAGTTTCAGATGCATGTGCAGCCAATCCTTGCAAAAATGGGGGGACCTGTAAGCTTGAGGGGAAAACATTCAGATGCATTTGCAAAGAACCCTATTCTGGAAAAACATGCGAAAATGGTATTATGGATATTTTTAAACCTAATATTTCAATATCCCTAGACTATTTTGGACTATGTATTTGATACACTCTCAAAAAAAAAAAAAAAAAAAAAAAAAAAAAAAAATATATATATATATATATATATATATATATATATATATATATATATATATATATATATATATATATATATATATATATATATATATATAAATCACTTAATTATAAATAAAATGACAAATCTAGGATCCGATTATTATCGGTTACGGGCCCAGAAATTGAATTGAAGTTGAAATGTAAACTGTAAGCCACAATTGTTATAAATCACCATGCATAGAGGTAAAAACAGCAGCCCTTTCCTATGAGCAAAATAGCCGACTGAGCGTTCAGGGAATGGGAGAAATTGTACAATTGCTTTCCCTGAAATAATTTTTAAATAGTTTCTGATTCAAATATATGATTTTTTGTAAAATTATTTTTTATTTATTTTGTTTTTAAATGGGTTTTAAACTATCATACTAATAAAAATGTTAAAAAAATAGATAGAAAAACTGCAGCCGAAATTAAGCAACGGTAAATGCTGCTAATCCCATTCAGTGGGCTTAACGAAATTGATCAAAATCTGGTTTCTTCCCCCTATCTTTTGAGTTCTGATGACAAGTTTGATTGAAAAAAGTATTGTTGCATGGATGTGTTCGAAAGATTTGAAGCCGAAGTCGATCAAAACTTGCAGAAATTTATTCCGATATAACTCTTCGAAGATACTTTTACAACTCCAGAACTTTCCATTCTAATAGACTCAATACAGGCTCTTTACACAATAATGGCTCTCAAACAGCAGTTAAAAACTAGATACACAACTGCTAAAATCGTCGCACAAGACAATGCAATACAGTTCACTACTCTGGATGCTCGCTGAGAGACAACTAAGTCAGTAACTCCACTAACTCAACACATGGCCGACCTTACATAGGAAAGTCAATCCTTCGTGAATCTTCTAGAGATGGAAATTTGGAGGATTTTCCAGATCGTAGTCGAAAAGCCCTATACATGTACATGGGGACCGAAAATGTCACCAAATGGTCACCAAATTTGTCGACCAAAATTAGTCGCCAAACCCGTCACCAACTTGGCTCTATCTCGCCAACTTAGCGAGATTATCATTAACCATAATGTTAAATGGCCTGCTCCTTGTAAAACTCGTTTTCCTGCATTAAGAGACACATTGCAGGAAAGCGAAGTAAATAACTCTTGCACTGCCTTATGCGAACTGTACATAAATTTTCCTTTTTACATAATTAATACTTAGAAATACTTACAAACTAGCTAAATACCCGTGTTTCGCTACGAAATTTTAACATGTGTAATATTGTAGCTAGCTGTAAGACCTGGCTTTGCGAAAATCTGTTATTCGTGTATAGGACCCAGTTTTTGACACTTCGCTCGCAGGAAGGTTCATCGTTATGTAAAATCGAGCTCGCTTCGTTCGCTGAGAAGTTCATGGACACATAAACACAGGCTTATTTCACTCATTAAAAGGTTCATTGCTATGCAAGCATAGACTCGCTTCGCTCGCTGAAAGGTTCATTGCTGCGTAAGCATAAGCTCGCTTCACTCACTAAAATCTAATTGCTACGTAAAGCCTTAATATTGGAATCCTCTCCCTTGTCAAGAAAAAAAAATTCCCTTTTAATACAATAATACAACACCCGTTTAAGATTATTTTAACACGTGTTTGTGGAAAGCAAAATTAGAGGCTAAAACTACTTATGTTGAAACTTTCATAGATATAGGCCTATTCGAAGTCGCTTTTTGTGAAAAAATTAATTGAAAAACAAATTAAAATTTTAACATTCCTTTTGTCAGTCCAATTAGAAGGCCAAAACTACTTGTGCTTAAAATTTCAAAAATGTAGCCCAATTACAAATCGTTATGTGAAATATTTGTTAATTACTTTAAAAAAAAAAAAAAAAAAAAAAAAAAAATGTGAAATTCTGTTTTTCAAATATCCAATTAGAAGGCAACAACTATTTATGTTGAAAATTTCAAAGCTGTAGCCCTATTTGAAATCGTTTTGATATATATATATATATTAATTAATTAAAAAAAATAATTAATAACGAACTGAACAAAAATTTAAAATTCTGTTTTTAAAAAGTCCAATTAGAAGACCAAAACTACTTATGTTGAAAATATCAGAGCTGTAGCCCTATTAGACATCGTTTTGTTACATATTTATTGATTAATTAAAAAAAATAATTAAAAAAGAACTAAATAAAATTTTGGCATTCTGTTTGTGATGCATAAAATTAAAAGGTCAAAACTACTTATGCTGAAAATTTCAGAGCTCTACTCCAATTTTAAGTAGGTTTCTATAGATCCACAGAGCCACAGACAGACAGATAGGCAGACAGACAGACGCATCTTGTTTTATTATTATAGATATACAGAAATTCGTAGCAGTATTTTATTCCTTAGTGAAGGGGAAAATTTGGCAATAATTATTTATTATCAATTAAGTAACTTTGAAATACTTGGGTGCTAATTTGCACTGAATATGCGTTTTGGCGTTAGAATTAACAGCTTCTGATATTTAATTTCATTCTCTATCTTCATAGATTTTCAGAAAGAGTTTATTCTCCTAGATTTACCGACTACATACCAACAATTATGGCTAATTAAGTGGTCGTTACCTGTCCCCAAGTCCTCAAATTGTTATTCAGTTGGTAATGTAATACTGGTATACGAAATATGAGAGTGCATCAACGTCTCTAAAATGGTGCAGGGGATTCGGATAATTAAGTCAACATTAAATTTAATATTAATATAGCATTTTAAAATTAAAAGAAATATTTATATTTTCTTTTTAAAAACCAAGCCATACTAAACCTTTTGGTGAATTTATTTGATTAGTTACTGATGCATGCTCAGTTAAACCTTGCCAAAACGGTGGAACTTGTCAGCCTGCTGGGAAAACCTTCAAGTGCTTTTGCAAAGAACCATATTTTGGAGATACATGTCAAAATGGTAGTGTATACATAATCATTATTCTTTTAATTGCACACAATATTAACTTTTATAAAACCATCGAAGTCAATGATTTTTCCCAAAAGAGTGTACCATGGTGAATATCAAATCATGGAATATATCGGTAATTTGAGTATTTACAGATACTTGCATAAATAATGTTGCGTGGATGGGTTCGAAAGATTTGAAGCCAAAGCAGATCAAAACTTGCAGAAATTTATTCCGATATAACTCTTTGCAGATTCTCTTACAAATCCAGAACTTCTCGTTCTAGTAGACTCAATACAGCTCTTTTCACAACAATAGAGCACAAAACAGCAGTTAAAAACTTGACACACAACTGCTAAATCGCCGCAAAAGACAATGCAGTACAGTTCGCTTTCGGAACTCTGAATGCTCGCTGCCAGACAACCAAGTCAGTAACTCCACTCAGTCAGTATCTCAACTAACTCAGTAATTTCAGTCAACTAACTGATTCAACTCAGTCAACAACTACTCCCCGCTCACTTTGCCGGTCTTATATAGGGGAGGCGAACATTCTTGAAACTTCTAGAGGTAGATATTTGGAGAACTTTCCAGATCGTAGTCGAAAAGTCCTACACATGTACATGGGGACCGAAAATGTCGCCAAATGGTTGCCAAGTTTGGCGAAATTTGGTGATTTCTCGCCATATTTGGGGACAAAAATTAGTCGCCAAAACCGTCGCAAACTTGGCTCTATCTTGCCAATTTGACGAGATTGCCATTACCATAATGGTAAATGCCCTGCTCCTTGTAAAACTCGCTTCCCAGCGTTATCTCTGTAAAACTCGTTATCAAGTATTAAGACCCATATTGCAGTTAAGCCAACTTAAGACGAACTATTGCACTGCCTTATGCGAAATGTACATAAATTTTCCTATTTACAAAATTACACTACGAAATATTTACAAATATACAAAAATTCGTAACATTGCCCCCCTCCCAAGGACTGCATGTCCTGGGCAGTACAGTTCCCGGAAAGGAAGGCTTACTTTCAAAGCAATAGCAAACACTTTGTGTTCATTACTAAACTATAAAACTTACTAAACTTACTAATTTATATACAGAAAGACAAAAACATTACTGAAAATAAATAAACTTTAAACTTAAAAATTTATATACACATGTGACCATGGTCTTAATAACTATATATATTTTATACATGAGGGGTATTACAAACTATGGCCATAGTAGGGGGCTAACCTGTCGTAATGAACGACTCAAGGTTTAGAATTGGATGACTTACGTATTCGGACCACGACATCATTCAGCCGGTTGAGGACTGAGTAGGGACCATCCCAGTGAGACTGAAGTTTGAGAGAAAGTCCTTTTTGTCGTTTCGGGTTCCACAACCAAACCTTGTCACCTTCGTGGAATCGATGTCCTGTAGGCTTCGTGTCGTATCTGGTCTTCATCTTCTCTGTTGCCACGTGGATAAGTTCTCGTTTAAAATTGTGGACAGCTTCAAACCGTGCCTGAAGATCCTCGACGTACTCCTCTGGCGATGAAGGTGCATCCGGGGGGAGGGGGGGGGGCAAACAACAGATCGAAAGGCAGATGAAGGTTACGACCGAAGAGCTATTGAGATGGGGAATAGCTGGTAGTCTCATGGACATCGCTGCGATAGGCCAGAAGAAACAAAGGTAACTTCTGATCCCAGTCCTGTTGGTTTCTGGAAACCATCAGTGAGAGGTTATTGAGGATGGTTCTGTTAAACCTCTCCACCATCCCGTCCGACTGTGAGTGTAAAGGCGTTGTCTGTGTTTTATCAATGCCAAGTAGATCACAAAGTCCTTTCATTACAGCAGAGGTAAAATTTCTTCCTTGATCAGAATGTAACTGAATAGGCACTCTAAATCTGGAAATCCAGCTTTGAACCATTACCTCTGCAACGGTAGAAACCTCTTGATCAGGGATAGGATACGCTTCGGGCCACTTCGTAAAATAATCCATGACAACAAGAATGTATGTGTTGCTGTCAGCAGATCGTGGTAGTGGTCCCAAAATGTCAAACGCAATCCCTTCAAAAAGTGCTCACACGTTGTAACGTTGCAATTTTCCTCGACTGCGTTTCTTTGGTCCTTTCCGGGCTGCACAGGCATCACATGATCGGCACAACTTCTCCACGTCAGCCCTCGCCTTACTCCAGTAGAACCGCTCTCGAACTCTTTGCAACGTCTTCATTACTCCGAAGTGGCCTCCATTTGGACTGCTATGTAGTTCTTTAAGAACGTCTGTGACTCGGGATCTTGGAAGCAACAGCTGCCATCGGGATGTCTTTCCATCATCAGATTCGAACTTCCGGTACAACACGCCGTTTCGAATATGGAGACAGTCCCAGAGGGCCCAATATTTCTTTGTCGTAGGACCATAGATGGAAATGTCCTGCCAAGTAGGTGTCGCATTCGGGGACTCCTTTAAATCAATTATCGGCTTGATGTCGGGATCTCCCAGTTGGTCTTTTCTAATCTCTCCGTCACTCCACAGGTCTGGATCCGATGATGTTGAAGATGTAACTTGGCGTATTACGGGATTGATCAGTCCGTAACTCGCCTCAACCCTGGAACAATATCGGCAGCTCTCTGGGCAAGGTCTCCTAGACAGAGCGTCTGCGTTTCCATGTGATGATCCTTTCCGATGACGGATATCGATGTCATACTCTTGGAGTCTCTCTATCCATCTGGCTATCTGACCTTCGGGATTCTTGAAATTTAGAAGCCGGGTCAATGATGCATGATCCGTACGGAGCAGGAATTTCCTGCCGCAGACCTAATGATGGAAATGTTCTACGGCTTTAATTATGGCGAGCAACTCTTTCCTGGTGACACAGTAATTCCTCTCCGGTTTAGATAGGCACTTACTCCAATATGCTACGACTCGTTCTTGGCCGTCTATTTCTTGGGACAAAACAGCACCGACATTCTCGTTGCTCGAGTCCGTGTCAAGAATGAATTGTTTATCGGGCTGAGGATACGTCAGGATAGGTGCAGATGTTAAAGCCTCTTTCAGTTGGTCAAATGCGTCCTCACAGTCTTTCGTCCACAAGAATTTCTGCCAGTTTTTCTAGACCACTTTTTTTTAAGTCGGAATGATCCAAAACGTGGAGAAATGTAAAAAAAAAAAAGGGGGGGGGGGGGAGGGAGAATATTTCATATTTTTTCGCATAGTAAAAATGCAAAGGAGTAGTTTATTAAAAGATTAGCAGCTCATTACAGGTATCAATAATTGGAACTTATTTCCCAAATTTAATCAGACACATATTATGCGTAACCTGATAGGTAAGCTTTAAAAAATTGTATTTCTCTAAAATTGAAACTCAAAAGTTATATTTCTTAGTAAATCTATGATAAAAGCTTCGTAATTATCTTTGAAAAATAAACTTGCCACCTGGATGTTAAAGTTAAATTTATAAGAGTAATGAACTTTAGGATCTATTTCAACAAAAAATTGTTAAGTCATAGTATTTATTTTCTCTTCTCATAGATCCTTGCACTGGCAATCCTTGCAAAAATAATGGCACTTGTAAACTTTATAAAACAACATTCAAATGTACCTGCCAACTTCCATTCTCTGGAAACCTGTGTGAAAAAGGCAAGTGTGATTAAGGGAAGTTGTTTATAAAAGTTTGAATGTATTTAAAATTTTACAACATTGATGATACTCTTTTTTTTTCAGACACTTGCACCAAAAATCCTTGTAAAAATAACGGTAAATGTACGGTGAAAAACAAAAGCTTTGAATGCAGTTGTCCTGAACCGTTTTCAGGAAAAATATGTGAAAAGGGTAAGCAAACCAAAATTATTATTGGAGAAGCATAACATATTATTTAATTCATTTAATATAACACAGACTTTCATCCATTCATTATTCCGCTAAACTTTATCATTTCATAAAATTTATTAAGCAAGTTATACATTACGATTATATCAAGGTACCAGTACACATTAGGAAAAATATTCTTTAAAATTCACACTTAACAAGTGATAAAAAACTATTATAACTAATTAAAATGTTTTTCTATTTGATGATATTCAACTGATAAATTAAAATTTATGTACCTAATTATGGTCTAGTTTCACCAGTCATAACTCAAATTGTAATTTATTTAAAATTTTAATTGCAATTAAAACACAACTATAGGGCTCCCTTACTAAACTTTTAAATATAACTTAAATAGTCTTTTTCATAAACTTTTATTTTAAAGTATTTAAAATTATCCACTTCCTATGAAAATATCAAGATTCAAAGTTAAGTTTAAAAATAACTAGTGCATAGATTGATAAGTTTGCGTGTGTAGATTCGCTGCTATATATTATTATTTTTAAATTAAAAAAAAAAATGTATATTTAGTCAGTAGATTCAAGCTGAAGTTATTTCTGTAGAAAAATAGTTTTACACTGACAGAAAATAGTTCTTTATAGATCAAGTTTAAAGTTTGAGTACTTCATTTTTTTGTGTAAAGTATTTTGAATGTTATAAAGAACATAGTACAATTTGAAAGCAAATAATCTCAAAAATATGATAAAACAAAAATAGTTATTTTCCCATTTCTAAGGTGTACACTTGGAACTTTAAGCATGGTTTGAGTAAAAGTGTAATTTTCTTTTATAAGATTTGACATCTCTTAATATATATATATAAAATAAAGATGTAATACATTCCGAAAAATTTCATTACATATCTTCAAAAGTTATTTGTGCATTCTTGTAGTTTTTTAAGAATATTAATTTTTACAGAGTGCAAATGCGAAAATGGTGTGTGTGCAAAAGACAATTTGGGAAACTATCAATGCTATTGTTTACCTGAGTATGGTCTTCAGAAAGAAGGTGTCTGCAAAGGTAGGTGAAACTTGCTTTTACGCAATTTTGATGCTTTTGAAACAAATTCACAAGTTCTGGAAATAACTCAATTTTTTTAGTTTTTGCTACTATTGAGTCATTAAAAATTTAGTAAATTACTTTTAACTCTATCAATACTTATTTAACTTTTAAATTTCAGCGTCTTTGAATCGTTTTTTGTCCACCCAATGATCTGGTGCAGGCTTTATTTTCCCAGCGTTAAGCAGTCTGTCCAGTTGTTTATCTATATCTATGGTTAAGACAGGGGATGGAATTGACTTTTCAAATGTGAGCACCAATACCTAATTCGTCCTATTAATAATTCAGAGATAAGTGTTCGTCTTTTCTAAAAGTAGTCCGAAGTGAAACGGATTAAAGTTGCGTCCATATATTGACAGGCTACAGTGCACGCTCTACAATAAAAATCGTATATAATTAGCTCTGAACCCTCAAAAATAATAATAATAATAAATGTCACTTACCTTTCATTGTATATTTATTTCTTACAGCGTGCAATTGTGGTAAAAGTGCAAATTGCACTTTTAAGTCTAAATTGTTTGGATACGATAAAACATGTGTTTGCCCGAAAGGATTTGAAGAAGTTGCTGGTTTGTGTAAAGGTATATTAATGATTTTTACTCACTTTATTTCAATTAATTCTAATTTTAATGATTCAGTTTGAAAAGACTTCAAAACACAAACATCATTTAAAATAAATATATAAATTCTAAGTTATAAGAATTATTATAATTATAATTTATACTTTAAAAACATGTCTCATCGTTTAACATATTTATAAAATTGTATCTAAGAAATTATATTGATTGTTGAAACGGTTTTTAATGTGCTTTTGTTCATATCGATTCTAATTGTTCTAAACATTTTGCCCACTACCATAAGTAAATAATCTACTACACCTTCCCAAACTATTTTATCTACAGAGAAGACAGTTTCTACGAAGATGTCAACTGAAACAAGTACATCAACCCAATCTATTCCGACTGTAATAACATCTCAACGAAGTACCATTGTCGAACTTAACAGGACAACTAATGTACCAATTTACTTCACGGCAGATTTCAACGAGACAACAAATGCAACAACCTACTTCACGGCAGATTTCAACGAGACAACAAATATACCAACCTACTTCACGGCAGATTTCAACGAGACAACAAATATACCAACCTACTTCACGGCAGATTTCAACGAGACAACAAATACACCAACCTACTTCACGGCAGATTTCAACGAGACAACAAATGTAACAACCTACTTCACGGCAGATTTCAACGAGACAACAAATGCACCAACCTACTTCACGGCGGATTTCAACGAGACAACAAATGCAACAACCTACTTCACGGCAGATTTCAACGAGACAACAAATATACCAACCTACTTCACAGCAGATTTCAACGAGACAACAAATATACCAACCTACTTCACGGCAG
The DNA here is from genome assembly GCA_963978545.1 of Linyphia triangularis. NCBI lineage: Eukaryota > Metazoa > Arthropoda > Arachnida > Araneae > Linyphiidae > Linyphia > Linyphia triangularis. The sequence continues at coordinate 79,449,873 of OZ021731.1, forward strand.
ATTTCAACGAGACAACAAATGTAACAACCGACTTCACTGCAAATTTCAATGAGACAACAAATTCCCCTTCGAGCTACCCACTTAACTTAAGTACAACTTATGTTTCTCCAGAAATAACATCCGAAAAGATCTATAGTATTTCAACTGGACTGACTAGTGAATCAACGAAATCTCCATTAATTTCAAGCACAGCATCAGGTAAGTTAATTTTTGAATTAAAAACTACTATTGATTATTCATCAATTTAACAAAATGTCACTATTGTTCAAACATGTTCTTGTCGCTTTTCTCAGAACCTGATATTTGCAAGAACCTTTGCCAGAACGGAGGCACATGCAGTGTGACCAAAGACGGACCCAAGTGTCTTTGTCCGTATCCGTTCGGTGGCGCAATCTGCAATGACAGTTACTGGTGCACTGAAGGCATGGGGAAGGCATTGTGTCCTGATAAGTGCAGATTCAACATCATTTCCAGAGTCAGCCGATGTGAATGTCCAAAGGATCAGTATTTCAACTATGACAAAAAGGCCTGTGAAAGTGAGTTGTTTTTGAGTTGGATTTTTTTTAACATACAAAGTAATAGTCCAGTCATTTTAGATTAAAACATCAAACAAATTGCAACAAAAGGTTTTTTTGGTTTATAAGACTCAGAAAAATGTCTTGAACAGCATATCAAAAGTCTAGAAAAATCCAAGTAGCAGAAGGCCGAAATATTGGCCGCCATCTTGAGTTTCTGTCGTGATACTAAAATGTCCATAATTAATTCTACAGGGTTCCGATTTCCTTAAAATATATATCAAATGAAAGTATTTTTAATGCTTAACATTATGAACTAGAAAAACATTTCTTATTTAGTAACTTTTTGATAGTAATAGAAGTAGCATCAAACATACTTTTGTTCGCTTGTTTTGATTGTAGTACAAACATTTTACAGTTGAAAAAGATCAAATATGAAATAAATTACAACAAAAGGTTTTTTAGACTAAAAAATGTTCTGAACAACATATCAAAAGTCTAGAAAAATCTAAGTAATGATAGCCCACCATATTGGCCATGGGCGTCATCTGGAATTTCTCTCGTGATAGTAAAATACCCATAATTAATGCTACAAGGCTCCAATTTCCTTCGAATATGTACCAAATGAAAGGGTTTTTAATGTCTAACCTTAAAAACTAGAAACACATTCTATTTAAACAACTTTTTGGCTGTAAAAGAATTAAAATTCGTTTGTTTTTATTGCTTTTTTAATCATAAATTTATACTTTTTTTGTTATTTACCATGCGTATAAAATCTTTTTTAAAAACAATTTGAATAAACACAAAATAAATTACATTTCGTAAAAATTGTAAACACAGAAGCAAAAAACTACTCATATCACCAACTTTGATGCTTAAAAATATCAGTTTGATGCAATTTATAACCAAAATATGTAATGGAGATCCAAAGAAAATCTATTTTCATTCACCAATTCTTTCAATTGTGAATTTTGCTCACAGTTATTTCCATTGAACTTTAAAGTAGTGCAATTAATCATGTGTTTGCTTCTAGTAATCTTAATGAAACTTTTCTCAGATACATGTTAATTAGGATACAAAGGGGCTACTTTTTTTACCACCATTTCTTCTAATGTGTGAGTAGAGTCTTTTTTGGAAGGACCATCTATAATTCGCCAAACATAAATCCACCCAATTTTTAATACCTTACAAGAACATATTTTATGTAGGACTTGCATGCAAGTATTAAAATAGTGCACGCTATATGCGCAATAGTAAAGCACCTAGTAGATTCAATGGATTGGAAACTGTTGTTACTGTCATTGCTTAACTTTTTTTAACTTAATATTTTAACTTAACACTGTACAAAGGCTAATGTCAGAAATGTCTACAGCTGCAAATTTCTAAGCTTAACGCTCTATCAAATGTGGATCTTAGACGATTCCTTTCATTTTATACGCCTTTTTCTTAAATTTTTGTATCTTTTGAACAATGCAATAATGCATTCAGAACTTAATTCAGTAAACATTTTAACAAAAGCAACAGATCTGTAAATAAAAGAAACTGTAGCTTTTCCCCAAAATATATAATTTATAAAATGAAAATTTTTTCTCTTCAAATAATGTAATTATCTTCAATAAAGCTAAAAAGTATTAAATTTAATTTTTATTAATGGTTACGGAGGTTCAATATAATTGTATATGATGTATTAATGAGAACGTATTATTAATTTATTTAAAAATTATCTTATATGATGGTTTAAAAATGACAATTCCGATTTTGTTTTTATTTAAATTGATTGTTGATATTTTTGTGATACGATCTCTGTTCAATGTTTTTTTATTATTTTTATTTTCATTTTTTCCAGCTATTGATAAGTGCGCATTTATATCAATGAATTGTTCCAAGCAAAATGAAATCTGCGTAAATGGAGCTTGTGATTGTCAGAAAAATTTCAAAAGGAACGACAAAAAGGATTGCGTTCGTAAGTAATCAATTTATTTATCATTCTTCAGGATCGTCTAACTTTTTAGAATTTATATATTTTTGATACAGTAAGTGTAAACGATATCTCAAGTAATTTATCATTAACAGTGTGTTTGCATTTTTACAATTTGGTTTCTTTATTGCGTACATAAAAGTTTTAAAAGTTAAATTAAAATAAAGATTAAAAACCTTTAACAAGTTTGGTTTTGACAACCAACTACTGTTTCTAAATGACTGCTTCTGCTGACGTTTTTTTTTTTTTTTTGGGGGGGGGGGTACTTCAAATTTAGATATCAATCGTGTACAATTTGATTACCTTTAATAAAATCTCCACCTATTAAGGATGACAACATCTGACAACAAACCTACCTATCAATTTTAAAAATTTTAATTAATTTTTTGTTACGTTGAAATCCAGACATTAGGTGCTGAAAAGAGGTTATTTTAAAACAAATTCTTACGTACTGATTTTTTTGCTCCTTTAGGCTTTTGGGGGGGCTGATTAAGAATTTGAGGTCTGCCACCAATTTTTTTTTTCTTGGCATAGGAGTTATCGACAAAAAATATGAAGAAAAGGTTTTTCCGTTTTTTTCCCCTTATAACTAAAAAAAACTATAAACTTTTAAAAAAAACTATAAACTTTCTGAATAAATAATATATTACACTAAAGTAAACTGAATAAAATGTCCTATAATTTACTTCCTTACACTTTTTTTTGTTATATGTACGGCTTAAGTGAGCTTGTTAGTTGGAGTTTGCGAATGTTGAACTCACAGGCTTAGGCTTGAGATACAATAAATCTTGTTGAATCTACCTATCAATTATTAACTAATTACTAATTAGTGACTCAAGAGTTCAGCAAGATATGATTCCAGGAAAATAGCGGAGTTGTTCAAGCAATCTAATTTTTCTCAGAAAATCCCAATTAGGTTTCGATATGTAATGGAGTGGAAGACTGAAGGATCAATTGCCACATGGGCAAGGAGCAAGGTACTATTGATATTCAAATAATCGAAGGAGATAATTTTCATATTGTCAAATTCAATATAAATGCCATAATTCAGCCACTGGCTTTAATGAGTAGTGTAATCAAGATTCATAGTGGAAGTGTATTCTTCAATCCTATAACACTTTTCAGATGAATCAGCATCATAAAACAATCAAATGAAGTACTGGAGGGTTTTCTAACTTATGAATTATGTCCATTTCCATTATTTTTGTTTGATGAAAGACGAATGTGAAAAGGTACAAAATTCCTTGTATACTAATCTGTCAAGTCACATGAAAAAGAAATTAATGCTAAAAATAGTATGTATGTAATTGATGGAAAACACCTGTTACATATTGTCAACTGGGAAAAGTGGTTCAATGTTTTCCTTAATTTGTGACAGTGTTCAGTCGTAATTCAAATCAATTGCTCCTGTAATTTTTGAAAATGAAACAGGAGGAGGTACTTAGTAGGGAGAGTTGACCAGGAAATCACGGAAACAGATGTCATATTATGTTTGATATTGTTTTTCGTAAAAACTTCCTGCCAATACAAAGAACAACCCACATAACCAGTGTTATCCACTGGATATCTATGTTTCGTCCACATGATCTATTAGATGTACAGGAGATGTAATAGACATCTAAAGCAACGTTATCCTTGACATCCAATTTTGAAACATCTATTAGATGTTCACGAAAGCATGTCTTTTCGACTTTCCATTTCTAGAGGTCTAATGGTGGTCTATCAAATCCAGTCTATTCGACTTGTGGTATTGCATATGGTAGCCACTCCCCACATAGCCAAAACTCGTCCAATAGATATCTACTGGATATGCTCTTAAAAAAATGAAA